>JBBPRF010000050.1:0-84620 GCA_038092875.1 Lanmaoa pseudosensibilis | reverse complement strand
TCAGCCGGCCCCAGATCGCCCTTGATCGTCACGAGTGCACCAGAGATGACACCAGTATCATAGCCTAAGAGTATGAAAGTCCCTCAACGAACGGGCACACGCGTCTAGTAACAACCCGCTTTGAACTAACCAAAGAGCAAACCCGAAATGGTGCAACAACAGACGAGAAGCCAGACGAACCACGTCGTCTGTTCCTCACCCTCAATCGTGACCGCATACTCTGAAATCTCGCCTATCGCCGCACACTGGACGATCTCCTCGAAGGCCTCTTGGTCTGGGTGGTGCTTCTCGTCGGCGTTTCGTGCCAAGGATGACTCCACGTTGTCGTCCTCTTTGGGGATCATCTGTGCCAGTGATGGTGTGGCTGGCTCAAACGATGGCGATTGGGCGGTAAATATCCTTCAAAGCGGTGTGCTCTGAGCGACCCACGCCCTCGGAATGTTCATATGTCACGGGTTGATCCATCAAAACGGACTCCACATATGGACAGTGAACAGCTGTCCTCGCGCTGGAGTTTCAGTGACTCATATTCCCGCGGTAACGTCTCTGGTTGGTTAGCTAGTAGCGAGCGAACTTGGCAGGACACCTGGTGACAGAGCGCACAAAAGACAGTGAGGGAAGTAAATACGCCAATAAGTGTTTGAATCACCTGTGATCAGTGTCGGCCCCGCTGCTCCTACAAATCAGTGACAGAATCTGCCCAAAATCAGTGATGAAGTCTAATTGCTACTACATATACTACAGTTGTGTGACTCGAAACTCCGTCGAACTCAACATGCCGTGAACCCCCTTTCCTTCTCTCGTACGAACCTTATGAGCGAAATTCTGCTGTCTCTTCATTTGCGCTTCGCTATCTTGAAGGAATCTTGGCTGCGAGTACGGGACGAATGACATGGCCACCTTATGTTGAACCCTCCAAGGATCCTGGATCCCTGGCGTCGCCGCATCCACTGGCAACTCGGACGACAGTTCGACTGCTTGAAACCATCTGCGTGCTTCGTCCGTATCGCCGCACCCGCTCTGGTGGTGCAGGGCCAGGGGCCTAGGGGTCTGACCGGCAGAGGGCCACTGAGGGAACAGTGGTGTTTGCCGAGCGGAATAGAGACAGCATTGTAGCCACGCATGCAGGTAGCACAGGACAATCATCATCGGTCATTCTCAGCCCATGCGTGGTGGTCCCTCCATTCTCCACTACCAGTAGTGATGTGAAGGGCCTTGGCTCAGGCTAAAGCTGCGGCTGTAAGCTATATGACCCTGCTTAGTCACCAACCAATTAGAGCAGAGAGCCAACCACGGTGTCATCCAAGAAAAATAGTTATGAAGTCTATCCAACCCAAGGTATTGATACAACGACGTACTAAGCCGTATCAAACAACTGCACATACCAACCCTGAGGGAAGAAATCGAGAACTCACATGAGTAGAGCAACGTCCAGCACATCACAGTACAAAACTCATCGCATCTCGATCATCCGCCCAAAGCCGCGCATACTCTAAGCACAATCGATAGACATACACTGTTCAGCAGGTCAGCCCAGTTCGAAACCACATGACGAGGACAACGCGATACGAACCTTCCATGTCGGTCGTCCGCCCAAGAGTATGTTTCCACTGTTTCCCAGCCCGCGAAATCTGTCGCAGTTGTGCGTTCCTCTCCTCCATGACTGCCTCCCAATCAGCTGTCCTCCCCACCGTCACGTTGGTAATATCCATCGCCGACGTCGGGGGCCCGGAGAAATATGCGTGAATGTTATAAATCTCCGAATACGACGACGAAAGGGGTATATAGTGCAACCTCAAGCAAACACACGTCAGGTCTCGATGTGAGAGAAAAAGAACATCGATACAACATACCAGGGCTGTATCCAATCCGAATAGTACTCCTTGTACACCGTCGACTTGAGCACGGCGCTATCCGACGCCATCAACGCCATGAAACGTCCCGAATAGGACATCCCGTCCAGATCGAGGAGGTATTTGTACGACCAATGTTTACCAAGTGGCACCAAATCTGCAAAACGGTGCAACTTGCGGAGTTTGTCTTCGCCACCGGGGTAGCTGCCCGTGGCGGAGACGAACGCCACGTCCATGATGTCGTTGTTGAGGTCTTTGGCGGGGACGGTGGTCGAAATGAAGGTATCAGGCCGCAGAGGCGCGGCATGCACGATCGTCACATTCGCAGTGGCACTTTCATGAGTCATGCGGAGGAATCTGAGAAAGGTACAGCTTATGGTGAGTCTACTGCTGGGTCAAAGCAAGCCAAATACCTGTGCCGCTGATAATTTGGCGCAAACCCCGGTGGCGTGCTACCCCCTCCAGTTGTCGCGCCACGCCAAAAAATGAGATCTTTCTTTTGATCCCAAGGCACTTCCATGTCGTCGATTTCTTCGACAACCCTGTGCTCAGGATCCCATGCATATGTATACCGTTGACTCCCTCTGTGATAGTAGTGACTTGGTATCCTGATGTCGGCAAACCCCTTGGCTTTGGAAGGCGAAAATACAGGATAAAGCACAGGAACCGTTCGCCAATCAGAGAAAAAGTGCCCCTGTGTATAGTGAGCCCACGGATTTTCGCAGAAATCGTAGTCATCTTCGACGGTCTTGACAAACGCGAATGGATTGTCTGAACCTCGTGATTGTCCCAAGAGCGTGTTTTTTTTCTGAACGTTGGGGTCGCGATATGAGCTGTAGAGTTGTCGTGCTGGCGTATCGGGAGGACACGTGCGTCGGTAAGCCTCCCATACGTTGCCTTGACCCTTCCAGTCGGGCGTAAAGTCACCTAACATCGTTGTCACACCGCCTGAACAGGCCGCGTAATGAGTGGATCAAGCGCAAGGCGACGAGTGCATACCAGAAGAGTCTTGTATCGTGAGGTTAGGAAATTGCAGATGCTCCCAGGGGACAAGGACCCGACCCTCTGCTTTCGAGTTGATCGGCAAGTCCATGTTGGGCAGCTACAAACAGAGTCAGCATTGCTTCCAGAGTGACGCCCAAGAGGTTTGCATGCACCTTGTTTTGAAACTTTTCGAGCAGACCACGGAACCCATGGGATCGTTGACCAAGCTCTTTGTCTATGTACGCCTTTTCGATGGGGACGTCAGACACATTGCCGTCCTGGATGCGCACGAGGTCGATGGAAGGCAAATGCCCCATCTATCGATACCGTCAGGGCAGATGCAACCCAAGTAGAACAAGTCGATCCTACTTGATACGCTCTCCGACGCAACTCCTCACCGCTCAAGGCCCAAAACGGCGCGAGGTCCTCAACGATAGCATCAAATTCGTCCACGAGCTTGAAGTCGTGTTTCTTTGCAAACTCCCACCAGTGGTCGAATCCCCGAGGAGGGTCTCGACCGTAGCGGCGCTTGTACTCCCCGACGGCCTCGGGCAGTGTCTTGCTCTGTCTCTCGAGACGTTTGGTGAATGCGACTTTTGCATCGGCCATCAGCGTGGTGATAGGGTGCTCGGTGATCGTGCCAGCGCTCCACGCGAACGAGAGCCAGTTGGACGAGAGCCAGCTTGTTCGACGAGAGACGGTTCGGTCGGCAGTTTTACGGTCATGGCTGGACCCAAAGAGGCCTGCCAGCATGAACAGCAGAAATACGCCCGTAATAAACGTCCATCCACGCCGCTGGTCGATGGACCGCATCTACAAAACTGTGTTAGCTTGATGGTTAGAGTCCAAGTTATGATGAACACCAGAAAAGGCAACCCAAATCGGTAGTGATGTGAGCTGGCGCTGACTCTACTCACAAGTGCCATGACCTCCTCCTGCGCTCGCTTGTCCCCGCAGTCCTCCTCGTCCCCGCGCAGACCCTTTTGCATCGCTGAACTCGCAGATCGCGCTACACACAATTTGTGGGACCCTTCAAAGGGTTTGAAACAATGGCTCAAAGCTGCCGATGGCTTCCGCAAGGCTGGTAGAGCCTACCTTGAGGCAAACGACCTTGAAGCTGCCTTTGTTGAATTCGCCAAAGCAGCTACCATCATTCTCGAAAAACTCCCTTCTCACAAGGAGTATTTCTCACTCTTGACCGCAACGCAACGCCATAATCTCGGTCTCGTGAGTCCGCAGCACATGCCATCTTTACCGCTTTTCTTTTTCTTTTTCGTCTCGCGATCCGATGGATGGACGCCGTTCTCTGGCGTGATGCACATCTGGGTGTCTCATGCGGTCGTATCGCTGGATCATGTCCTCACGCTCTCGCTTGAACCGGCGCTGATGTCTTTGCTTCACAGAATGGTCAAGACATCCTTGTCAATCTCGGTGATATAAAGCCCATCCTTGTCGACCGCTATGAACGTTGGGCAGTGCAACACCCTGAAGAAGCAGCCGCTGTCCGTACTGCACTGGACGCTGGTGTGAGAGTGCAAGTCGATTCCAGACCCGATCGGTATCCCGACCATGACGAATCAGGTTGGCAGGCTCACGAGGCAGCGCGACGGGAGGCACAACTGAGACGGGAAGAGGCGAGGAGAGAGGAAGGGAGACGCTCGAGCGATACACTTTACAAGGCGGCCGAGCAAAAGGCAGCAGGTCAGCATCGTCGTCCCCAGATCGACACCGCACCGGGCAGAAAGAAAGAAGACGCGTTATCAGCTGCAAGACGTGCCGCAAATGTATCTCGAGAACCATCCCTCATCAAACGGGACAGGTCGGATAGATCCGGCTCAGAACCTGTCACCCCTGTCAGTGGCGAAGAACGAGAACGGCGGCGAGAGCGAGAGCGCGAACGTGAACGTGACGACACCCGGCATTACCAAGAAGAAGCCAAGCGACGTGAAGAAGAGGAAGTCGTTCGAAGACGGAACAGAGAGCAGGAAGGCATTCTGAAGCGTCAGCAAGAAGCAGAGACTGCGTCTCGCGCGGCTCGCCGCAGCTTCGTACCTTCACCTACATATCTGCCTGCACCCTCGACCCACACTTACCAACATGCTCAGCCTTCACCAAGAGACGGAGAACCCGTCTATGAAGACGTTCTTCCACCCTCCATGCCATTAGAAAGTCCAACAAGGTTAGCCCCATCACGACTTCTGTCTTCATATCCGCCCTCATCCCAACTACATTAGGCATCAGACGCCATCTGTGAAAGGGTACGTAGGCTGGCCTCGTCAGGGGTTACACGTCACTCACCCTCCCTTCCATTCCAGTCCCTTATACCCGATACCAATCACAACCACATCACCCGCACCGCCAGATGGGCATGTTCGATACCCGCATCTCATGTCCCAGCACCAACTCTCACAAGGTTACACCCCCTCCCTACAATCCATGTTCAGTTATCCTACCCTCAAACCTTCCGAAGTAGGGCCTTCTTCTCTTCTGTTCATTCCAGGCGCGTCCAAGACGCCATCTGGCCACCTCTACCCTGCCGATACGCTCCCTCGTCCTTCCGCCCCCGTCCCGGTCCCCCATCCCACACCTCCCAGCAGTCAATACACCGCCACCTTCTCAGCCCTCTCTCGAACGCAAGGTCCACCACCACCGCCACCCGCTCCACCGCTCCATGCCGATGGCGAACGTTTCCGCACAGCCTCACAAGAATCCGCCCGCATCATCCGGGAGCGTGCGAGCGAAGACCGCGTTCCAGAACTCAAGACTGTATCCCTCCCACGCGACTGTCTCCCACGTTTCCTCTCCATCGCCGCCCTCAATACCTCGAGGAACCGTGAAACCTGTGGGTTGTTGTTGGGAAAGGACCAAAAAGGCAAGTACGTCGTGACGACGTTGTTGATCCCCAGACAACATTCGACGAGCGATACATGTACGATGGATGAGGAAGAATTGGTGATGCAGTTTACGGAGGAGCGGTCGTTGATCACGCTTGGATGGGTGAGTTGAGGGTTTATAGAAAGCGATTGTGGCCACGCTAAAGATCTCGGCATGATTGTTAGATCCACACGCACCCGTCGCAGTCATGTGAGTATCTAATGGGTCATCCTTGGACGTCCACTTCTCACCGTGCCGTTGCGCCGCGCCCTTGTATGTATGCGCGCGCATATACAGGTTTCATGTCCTCGGTCGACTTGCACACCCACTCGGGTTTCCAACGTATGCTCCCTGAATCCTTTGCCGTCGTCTGTGCACCTAAATCTACGCCAAAGTATGTCCCCTGTCCACATTCGTGCGCGTCACCTAAGTTTCGACAATTGTGTCGTTCCCACAGCTTTGGGATCTTTCGTCTAACGGATCCACCCGGTCTACAAACAATCTTGGGTTGTCACGCCAAGGAAGCGTTCCATCCGCATCCCGATCTTCCTATTTATACCGTACGTCTCTTTTGCCCATTTTTTCCCGCATCTCGCATTTTTGTATCCCGATTTGGCACTCATGCGGGTTATTCTGACATGGCTCCCTTTTTGGGCTCGAACAACTTCGAACGAATGAACAAATCATAAAGGATGCAGACAAGGGACACGTACAGATGAAGGATATGCCACTCGAGATTGTGGATTTGCGGTGATCACGCGCATATACACATGTCTGTCCTTTGTCTTTTTTTCCTCCTCCCTTCCCTGTCTTTTCCTTTTCCTTTTCCTTTTCATCGTTTCCTTTCACGCATTAAATATTGATCCATTCATACCGTCCTACCTATACGCCTTCTTGACATGTCTTGTCTTCCCTCCACCCTTCTCTCCCTCCCCTCCCCTTTCCTCCGTTCCATCCCTCTTTCTTCATCCGGACTGCGAACGTTTTCCATATGTATCTCTTCAAGAACGCAAGGCAAGTAACCATTGGCATGGCATATTCCATTTTATTTTGATCATTGTGTACTTGTGAGTGAACATGTGACGAGGCGATGTGTGAAAATGACATGAGCACTACACCGTTGCAGTCAACATTCATGGCCACTCGGCAGTTCCTTGTCCACAACAATCAACCATCTGGATCTGTTAGTAAATCAGAAGGACCGAGCTCAAATGCCGCGTGCGATGCCGTAGCTGAGTTCAAGCCGACCTTGATTATGAGTTCAGCCGACGTGATATTTGTCTTCCACTCTATGCTTTACTAGTATGCTTTGTGCTTTATGGCTTATTCTCATAATTTCCTCGTCTGTTCCCCGTTATCCGTCGTCGTCGATACTGTGGAGGATAACTTTTTACTATTCGTTTTACGTCCTACTACCCTTTGGTAGTAAATAGGTTAGATATAATTTCATGGGCCTTGAGGGCATCGCGTCTCAGTAGTTTAGTCTACTTGTTGTAGTATACAAATATAGAGTTTCCTCTCTCCCCCCCTGTGATTGTGATCATTCTGTGACTGCTGACGCAGGAATAGTACAAATGTCGGTAGTGGTGCGATGGGCCTCGGGTCAGTACGTTCCGCGTCGGGTAATCAGATAGCGCGCAGTGAACAAACAAAGCGGCCCTCGGTGGACTTGGCGAGCTCGTGGCGCTCGCGTTGGGCCCCGCGGACTTGATACGTCTCTGAGAACATGGAAAGCACAAGATCAGATCTGAATCATAGCCAGACACCACGCTCGAGCGCTGAAGAGGACACCAACTTGGAGCGTAGATCGAACAAAAGCGAGAGGGAGCACCTACTTGGAGGAGAGCATGGGATGGATTTTCCCAACTGCCGCGGGGAAGACGTCGCCTACCAGGCTGGATGCCCATGACCGTGACCAGGAAAACGAGAGTGGATTTGGACATGTACATATGTACACGACGCCGTCCCTGGGTCTCAAAACCCCCCGATCGAGCTCCGCCACGCCACCAAGCTCAAAGCTCATACTTATTCCAGTTCGGGATTAGGTTGGTGAATTTTTTTTAATTTTTAATTTTTTGAAAATATCCCCCACGATCAACCTTGACACCCCGCGTGATTGACGATACGACAGTCGATGATGAAGATGATAGCGAGCGTGGTGATAATAATGATAGCCTTCGTCGATGCTCAAATGGCGCGACCGTGGCTTTGGCTCTCTCCCCAAGCGTCAAACCTTGAAACTTTGGCCTCTTCGGACTCCTAGATCGGGCTTGGGTGTCTCGAGGCGAGGTAGACAGATTCGGTACTCGGTATCCACTATGCACGATTCAGCATCTTGGATCCGGGTCCGACTCATCGGTAGCGGTATCGGTGTCAGTAACGGTCACATTGGCAGCGAGCCCGACGTTCTTCCAAAGGCAGCAGCGCTCACCGAATGTGCTTTGACCACGGGATGATGATGATGGTCAGGTGTGAGTTTGGAGGGTACCAGGCGCAATTATCACAACTGTGCCCGAGTTCTCGAAAGGAGCATTACACGCCGACAATCGGCAAAACGTGCGTACCACACCTGGGATGAGCAGTGGCACCTTACCTTTTGTGCACATGGAAAATTGAATATGCATTTTTGAATTTGGATATCGAAAGGGATGCGTGATGATCGCAGTGGAGACATACAAGTAGTTGACCAAAAGCCAACGATCATGGGCAGCGGGCAACTGTGTGTGTGTTTGATGGAGATAGATATCAGTGTGTCTGATTCAGCGGGACACGATAAGCCAGTGCTTGACAAGACCAAGCCAGGGTCGGAGAAAATAGGTCATGGCGCAGGGTGCTAAAGATGGCGTCGGCAGCCCGGGGCGGGTTCTGTGCGTGAGCCGCATGTGTGCCAGCCTACATATATGGATGGGTATATCCATCTGCGTCTGGTGGATGTCCGTTTATGGTTTCGGCCCGCGTAGACTGCCCTTCCATGCTTGCCTTCTCTCCTCCCCACATGCTATAGCGAGTATGCCTGTTTCTGTTCCAAACCCGCCCGTTTTCACAGCGGACATCCAAATCGTTGGGATTTGTCTGATGATGGCTTGGATCGGGATGATAATCGGCTTCCTAATCAGCGGGGATCAGTTCAGCAGCTCGCTCTGGCTGTACAAGCTCGTTACTTTTTTTTCGATACGACCGATGACCGGTGAGACTAGCAATCACCGCGCCGCACGGGATGAAGGTTGACATTGGACATGGGGACACACGTGTTCGGTCTCGGTAATGCACAGGTAGCAAGAGACGGTTCATATACGATACGGCAAACTCGCTCCCAGTGGTGGACCTGATCCTATCCCGTTCCGGACTGGCCAGGGCATACGCTGATATCGCTTGGGATGGGGAAGGAAAACAGGGAAGGCCGGTGTCATGAAGTCCCCACGCGCATAAAGCGATTATGAACGTTTGAACCCCAATGGGCAATATTGGTGATATACAATTCATGGCTCATCCTATTTCCCGTCTCTAGCTGTCTTCTTATCCTGTCATACATACGATACCGGATGTGGCGGCACTCCCTCCCCCTTCGCTGGCACTTCCTGATCGGCACCTCGGATAAAGCAAAAAAAGAGATAGGCATAACGTTAGCGGAGTACGTGCGTGCTCTCGAGAATATTAACCTCCACACACAGGCTGACACCTGGCGTCATCTGTCTATAGTCTGGCGTTAGCGCATAGCCCCGGGAAAAACCGAGATCCAGATCTCACCTTTGAAACAAAAAGTCAGACGCAGGTGCACCAGCGAACCAATAGCGTCTGGGAGGGGATGCCATAACGACATGGATGGTTCAAGGCGATGGCATCAACACATGCGTGCGATGATACGCTACGAGCCCATGACCATACACGACCACGGGCTGCGGCTGCGTGCTGACAGAGGAGAACACCCTCTTTCTCAGTCATCTCGAACAACACGTGTTACGAAAGAATCCGGGAGAACGCGAAAATAAGGACGATCTCGGTATTGACTTCTTCAGCGCTAGGGTATGACCAATTACAGAAGGCAAGGGATGGGCAGGAGAACGAGATTGGATCTGCCCACAGTCAGGGGGTTATTTTTGTTTCATGGGATCCCTGAGATGAATTTGAGGCGGCGATGGGGCCAAGGGTATCCGCATGTTGGAAATGCCGACATTCCCAAGATGGCACAAACCCATGCGAAAACCCCAGTTCAACGTTCGTCTGGATCAACTAGACTTGATGGACACAGGCTGGTCCGTGTTCAACCAAAAAAAAAGGACACCAAGATTTGTTTGTCAACACCCCCATAGCCAAACAACGCCGCGTGGTAGGATTAATTGCTTCGCGATTTCGAAACCCGTTTGCGAAGTTGAAGAACTTTCATGTTGCTCTCTTTTTTTTTTCCCCCGTGAACGTCGATCCTGGTGTATTAATCCCAGATTATTTATCTTCACGCCTACTCTCAACCCACCGCCCAGTCCCGATAGCACCTCTGTGTGGGAACCAAGTGAAGACACGATATGTTCTTTGCGCCTCCATATCCGGGGTCCCGAATCGATGGTCCTAAGAGCAATACGGGACGAAGATGCCAAGAACCGGGGAAGGGGAGAAGGGAAGGCTGCAAGCATTCCGGTTCGTAGGTACGTAACTTGGGGAAATGTACGTGATACGCCATGACCCGACGCATAACCTATCTTTGACACCACCTAAGCTTGTAAAACCCACTCGACTTCTCTTGCAGATGAATGGATGCGATCGCGATTGCTGCGGGTGACGATGATGCCGCGCGCCATACCTTCGTCGCATTGGCAGAATGTCGTTTGCGTAAAGCGCATAGCGGCGAATGGTGTTGCTTCTCCGCAGTGCGTCCGTGGTGGTTGGGTGGGTGATTCACTGCCTCTTCGATACGTCCCGAGAGACTCGGGCGCAACACTATGTCCATCTCAGACCAAGCTCATGTGCATCCATCTTGGTATTGGACGTGATCCGACATATCCCGTCTCTTCCGTGTGCGGTCCAACCTTGCCTTTGACAATCGCATCGCCCCCTCCACTGCACCATCACCTTCACACTTCATTTCTGCATTCTTTGTACCTCATGCTCCAAGTTTTGCGTCACGGGTCTAGAGCTAAGCTTGTTTTTAACGATGTGTGACGATCCTTGTCGACTGGAAAAGGGCTCTGCATCCGCTTCTGTATCACGTTGTTCCGCCGACCGGGCAGCCTGGAGGCCCGTCATGATCCTACAGCTTGGAACTTGTTACCCGCGGTCAAATGTTGACTTGCATTGTCTTCCTCAAGACAATGCAAATGGAGCAGACCGGCACAGCTTGGCTCCAACAACACTGGCGCCCACAGTGCGTATCCAGGATTCCGGCCGTCTATTGTCCCTCGCCTCTGCTGTTGTGATAGTTGTTGTTCGAATTGTCTACCCGTGTACGTAATTATGGTGCCACGTTGAATCCGCGTTGCGAGCCGATTAATGAGAAAGGCGTTATTAGGCAAGCGCAGGAGACTCAGAGAATAGGCGTAACGAGAGACCTTCTATAATATCCCGAGTCCGCGCGTTCCCCCCCTGAGTTATCTTTTCCCGAATTCCTCCCACAGCGTGGCCAATCTTGATCCACGCTATCTTGATTCCATATTCACGCCCTTCCAGAGGGAAGAGAGGAATCTAGCATCAACACGTTGCCTTGGCCGTGACAGGCAACCCGCTATCGTCATTCCTTCCACCTAGCCAACTCGGGCAGGTGGTCCTATACAGCCACCGCGTCCGAGGTAAATACCGCCTCCCCGTCCATCCCCATCCCCTCCCCTCACTTGTCTTCCCACTCGCCATGTTTCCGCCATCAATCCTCTCTTCACCCGCACTGTCCTCTGCCAGCCGTCTCTCGGACGGGAGTAGTCGACACTCTGACCAAGGTCACCCCTTTCCCCGGACGAAAAGCCAACCTGATTTCGAGATCGAACGTCCCCTCAAGAGTGCCACCAGCGCCCCAAAACGACCGTCCGCACGGAGACACCAGTCAGATTATGCAGCCGAGCACGCACTCCGTGGGAGCGTCTCGCGCTTGCTCGTCGCCAAAGCACGGCCCTTTACCGCATCCGGCCGCATCCCCCTCGATCCCTCCGCACTCGTCCTCTTCTTCCGCTCAAAGGTGCGTCTCTTCCCAGCCTAGTTTTTGCGACGATGGATTGAAAACTCGGATGCCACAACAGAGCGGCATCACTCACTCGCTCGATTTCCCTATCGATGTTGATTACGACACGCCTCCAGCGCTGGACGTCTTGATCGCGGCATGCCGACCTCACCAAACGGCAGGAATCAACGTCTACCCCGATCGCGACTCGCTCTTTTACCCACCAAATCTTCCTCTCACTGCCACCCTCGAGATCGCGAACCACCCCATCCTCGACGCGGTACGCAACGTGCTCTTTCCAAATCTGCCCGTCGGCCACTACCTCATCACCGTACGAGACCGACTGGAGGTGATGGCGAACGGGTGTCGGATGTCCCCACAACCACGCACGTCGCGGAATGATGGGCGGGTGGCCACGATCGTGGTCACCCTCCCCGTGCAATACCGTGGTGGTACCCTAATCGTCCGCGATGGTGACGGCGCTGAGGAAAAATTCTTTGGGGGTGGTCAACCCGAACAGGTCGAATGGACCGCCTTCCTCGCCGAATGCGAATACGAAGTCGATACCATCCAACAGGGGTGTCGGATGAGCATCTCGTTCGCGGTTCATCTGAAGACGTACGGGCCCTCAGTGGACCCGCTCATTACGCCGAGCGAACGCTTTTTGGATTTGTTGTCCCCTGTGTTGAGTTTGTCGCGCGGGCGAAAAGTGGCGTTTTACCTCACGCAAGAGTATGCTGTGAATCCAGCCGATGCAATAGCCGAATCGTTGGTGCCACATGTACGTCTATTCAGCTGCGTTCCTGCATCGCGCCTTGCCACCTCGACTCGCCTTGCGCCTTGGTTGAGGTGCGGTGCGGTGCGGCGTGATCGGTAAAAGAGCGTGAGCTGACGACATTCCGTGCGATTACCAGTTAAAAGGGAGCGATTCGCTCTTGTACCACGCCCTCAAGGTGTACAAGCTTGCACCAGAGCTCCACTGGGCTGCAGGGGGATACATCTGGCCCATTGACCGCACGGTCGAATGTGGTAGCGACGCCCTTCCAGAATCGCCCACGGTCGCCGCCATGATGGCGTTTTCCACACCCTACAGCTCGCCCTCCAAACGCAACGTGCCCATGCCAGTACGACCGATGAGCTATTACGGCGATCCCGCCGAAGATGAAGAACTCGATACGGTGCGGACGGAGGCAGATATGATTCGGCTACGGGTGGAAGAGTCTGGCGCGATCGCGTTGGCGGACGCGGAGATATCTGTCCTGTCGGATTGGGCACCTGGACCGATGACCAAAGAGCGGGTGTATTTTGCGTCGGGCGGGGAGCTGGAAAAGTTGATAGTAAACGTATTGCTGGTCACGTTTGTCCCATGAGTGTGGGTCCTTTTTGTGTTCGCTGCGCGATGACCCGGGTGGACTGTTTCTTTTCTTCTTCGCTTTTGTTCAGGCTATACTATTAGTGATACGTTACCATCTGTAATACCCTCACACTTGTACGAAAACCCAAAAACAAAAAGAAATACGGGTTAAAAAAAATAGGGTGCAGAGGACGCGAGACGACCGCGTTCGGTCAACCTGTGCCACAATCGACATTCGATCTCCGATTAAATCTCTGTTAGTTTCCGCCACCCCACTTTTACTTGCTGTTGTATACAAATATTGTAGTGTGCGGCTCAGGATGGAGTAGGCTGGGACTTTGGCTGGGATTAGGGAGCCAAGGCTGAATGGCCATCCGGTGTGAGTTGCACCGAATCACTCCCGATGGTCATCCAGTATTGTGGTCGCCTTCCTGGCGGGTTCGGAAGGGTGGTCGTGGCGTGCGTTTCATTGGTATTTGGAGCTTGAGTGCCTCCTACATCTAACTCGAGGGTGTGGGACACCTAGTGCGTTATCTTACCCCTATCAATCGAGGTCTATTCAACCAAGATTTTGATTTGACAGTGCAACAACTTTGACAACTTTGGGAGCCGCGAATATTTGTGTAGGGAATGACCGGATGGATCATCGCGACGCAAATGTGCGATTCAGGACGTCATGGAGTAACTCAGCGAAGACAGCTAGGACGTTTTGAATGTCACATAATCTAACCGCTCGGGGATGCATGCATATGTGAGCGTGATCGTAGTTGCTATGATCTATCTCGGATCATCAACGTCATGAATATCTTTCTTTGTTCATGTGCATGAGGACTAAGTAAGTGGCACTCGTGGTCTCCGACCCAGCCTTCTTCGGAGCATCATTGACATGCAGAAGTGGAATGTTTGAAGCTAATATAAGCTGTATGCGGAATGCCCGCGGAAGCGAAATGACCGGCCGGACCCTTGTATCCACGCGAGAAACGATCAGAAGACAAAGGGTACTCTCAACTTGAATTATGTACAGTACATACAGCATCGCGCGTTTCACATAGGTTCAATCCTGTTTCCCTTCCACCGATCTGCGTGTCAACGTTGACGCCGAACAGCGCCATCTCAGAGAGCGCTTGACCGACGGGGCGACTCGTGTTTGGGTTGCGCCTCATGATGTTCCTGGACCCCACCACCCAATCATTCATGGTCTATATCCATATCTGATTCGTCTAAATCAATACGTGCGGTCGATACGATACGGCGCATGCACGTAAGTCCCAGTGGTTTAATTATACTCACAGTCGAGAAAGTACTCGCCTAGGGGAGATCCGAACTGCAACCTTGAATGAGAAGCGCCCGCGCCAGCCGAGGACGTCCATGACGGAGTCGACCAGCATCGCGGTTTGCACAACCTGCGTCTTCGAATCGGTATGGCATAACCAAAATACACTACTCAAAATTAATTTTCCTTACTCACGGCTGTTCTTTCTATTGTTCAGCGCTCCGTTTCCAACGGGGCCCATGTCGTTACGTAGGTATTACCTTTGCTGACTTTCCCTTGTTTGGATTACAACTGTGATTGCCACAGGTTCCACTCACCTTTCCAGTGTCCTAGGACCGCCGATCATCGGGGTCGAACGGGACAGGACACTCCTGGCTTCGTGGAACAGGGGCATGATGTGACAACTGGAAGTGTTGAACGTTCGTGAGAAGTTCGAGGAGTCCCACATTTCCAGGGAATCCAATCGATGCTGTACGTCCATTCCTGTCTATCAGTGCTCTTGTCTGGACAGACTCACTAACAACAGTTAGCAATCAGCTGTCACATCTCGACGGACCAACGCCAAACTGACGTTGTGCGGTAGTCATCATGATACTTGGAAGGGGCCGTGCCCCAGGCCTCAGGCGTCCGGCCTACCAAATATCCATATCGATCTGTTCGGGTCGAATGATGTCGAGGCGCCAGTCAGAGGCGCTGACGAGTGACTCATTACCGCCCAGCGAGCTTCCTGTGAAGCGCAGCAAGGCTCTGTCCATAATAACCACCTAGTGTTTGTCATCCTTTTCGCATATTCCATGATGCTGAGCCAACCCCTCTCCCAGAAGCCTTGGCGTTCGATTGATAATCACTCGTTCTTCCGTTTTGACAACGCTGCACGCCTTGTGTCCATTCGTCGGCGACCTCAGCTGACCCAGTTGGGCTGGGTGATCAGATGTTCCAGCCAGATGTCGAGCGCAAGCGCGTTGGGATAATTTGTGATGCCCCACACCAACATATCAGATGCTCAGCATCACATCGAGGTTCGTCTCTTCCACCTTGCTGAACGTCACCACAGTCCTCATTCAAAGATTCCACACATATCTAAGATGCCCACCTTGATCCCTGACTACCTTTCCATACCGAAACCTTCTTTACTATCCTTCGTCCATCGTGCCGCCGAACAGGCTTTCCTAGGGGATGCGCTGAAACAGCAAAAAATGACCCTGCGAGAGATGGAGGAGAAACTGCGCGAGGTGCTCAACCACTTGAACGAAAATAGGTTTGATGATGATGAGTTGCCTGGACTGCGAGCACAGGCTTTGCAAGTTTCCTTGGAACTGTGAATCAGTTTTGGTTCACTCGTCTGGTAAACAGTCACCATCGCGCGGCTTTGCGGCTGCCAGGCATTACTTTATCGATGAGCCAAAGTGGCAGGAAATCTTGGGTTTGTTTCCGCGACGTCCGTGCCTGTGATCCTCTATAGTCACTTGGAGTATAGATCACGTCGAGTTCTGTCATCGGGACCGCGCTCTGCGCTCTTGTGTACATCGATAAGGCTCTCGAACTGCATTCACACAGAAAAATCCTAGCCCTTGAGCGTGGAGGTGATTAACCGATCCATCCATTCCGTTCTCGAAGTCGTTATGATACAAGCCTAAGCAGGTTTCTGGCTCCCAACTCACTTCCAGGTATGCGTAATCTTCATGCCGGAAGTTTGTTGATGGCCCTCGCTTAGAACCTCCCTGTACTTTCAATCTGCGCTTAGACGATACATCGGAAACATACCCTTGGGCGTTGACATCCACTACTTTTCAAAGTGATATCCAGGTTTGTCCTTATTCGCAAATATTCGTGCGCATCCGTTTATGCACGGTTCCTCCCCGTTCTTTGGTGGACGAAGCCCATTCTGGTCTGCGTGGTCTCCGCCTCCCCCCCACCTTGAATTGATGCGAAACTCCCCAGATTCCCTGCGGTATATTGGGGGACAGGAGCAGTTCTGGAAATATCGTAGAGGACTTCTTCATGTGGTCGAAGTCACTCAGCTTTACAATCGCGAATATCAGACCCTTCAGCATGATTTCGACGGCCAACTCAAACAAGCTGTTCCGGATGACTCTTCGAAGAAGAAACGATCAAAATTGCCAATTATACTGAACCGGCAGACCTTGCTGTCTGGCGGACAACCGGGATTTCATCAGGTCGTCTTTTTAAAAGTTCTCGACCCCCGGTCTACCGCCGAGCTTGTATGAACGCCAGCGCGAGCTCGCCACGAACCGAGCGGTCTCTCCTCTGCCGATCGACACGGATGTCGTGGTCGAGCGGTTCAATATTGATCCCAAAGTCCCGGAAAAACGGGCAGACGTATTGTTCGCATTTCTTGGTGCATTGTCCTTTGCGCGTAATAAACCCAACACCGTTCTTGCGATGGGTTCTGTGCCTGCTTGTGCCATTGTACTGAATTCCGTCAAAAAAACCACGCGAGGAGCCAGTTTACACCTCGGCAGCCTTCCTCACGCACATCAATGCACGCTTCCCAATCATGTCGAAGGTTAAGGACGAACTTGAGAAGAACAAGGAGGAGGGCCATCTAGATATCGCTGCTAGCTACCTCGCCGGACATGATAAATACCGATTACAGTATCATGCTAGTATCACCGTCATCCATCCACCTGATCCGAAGAACAAGGTAGAAGATGTTGCAAGGTTATATCCCGACTTCTTTTTCGTTCCTACCAAAGCTCAGATGAAGGGTTCAGAACACCATGTCATCGTATGTCAGATATTCTCGTCTGGTTTCTGTTAGAATGTGCTACTGACCCTGCAACGATCATATTCTAGCCTGTGTCATGCTGAGCGACGAGACGAACAAAGACTGTCGGGTTGAGTTTGGTGATTAGGACCCCGATAAGACGACGAACATCAAACTCTAGGTCACATCGTTGAGGAGAGACAAACACTTGCGCGAGACCATGTACAATACGACACAGGTGTCGCTTTCCCACATAATCACAGACAACGTGACATGACTTTGTGTGGTTAGATTCAAAGTCATTGAGGCCATATGGCCTGAAGTGCAAGGACCTCGGACAGCTCGAGTAGTAGCTCCGATGGGGGGGTACGAGCTGGCTCCCAGATACGGCATTTTGCGGTCGGGTTCTTTCTACGATTCTATGGTTCTTGTCCTGGTGGAAATATGGGATCAGTGGAAGCCCGGGAGGTTCTAACCTGGGGAATAGTGGCAAGATCATCGCTCATGTAGAGCGTTGACCACCCGTGGACGATTTCAGTCATCTGGAATTTGGCCATGCTAGGCCATGAGTTATCCCAGTTGGAACCAACTACACTGGGAACTTGAACGCGAGCCAAGAAAAGAAAAGGCAGTCCGAACGTGAACAAAAGCCGTCCGTCGACTGCAACTATCGCGTGTATGGCTGTGTTAACCTCTATCCCACCGGTGCTGCGATATTCCCCATGTCCGGGTCCTGGAACCGTGCGTGTTGGCTCGTCGGGCTGATTCAAGTTTGACTGCTACTAGCACTAGTCCTCTGGTACAGCGACCCTGATGATGTGCGGGCTTGTGCAGGACCTCGCAAACAAGTCGAACGAGAAATCAAAGAATCCTAATTGGGGGGAACTTGTGTGCTGATCGGCAGAATCCTTGTCCAGGGGATCCGCATTGGTGTAAATAGTGTACCATGCTGCACACAGTTCGTGCAGGCTGTTGAGATTATATATCACCTTCGTGAGCCCCATGATCGTAGACGCAATTATGTCTTCATATAAGTTATTACAGTATCCACTTGCACCCTCCTACTCCATGACTGCCTCTCCTCCAACCCTATCTCCTAGATCTCGGATCTCATCACTTCCAGTCTCCTGTGCCTGGCTTACATCGGCAAACGCGAGGTACGCCACGCCACTGGCATGTTGAACACGTACTAGTACCCGAGGCAGATACGGTGACCAACAATCCGGAAACATCGCCCGAGAGGGTTAAAGTTGAGCTTGGATCTCAGGCCGGTACGACCCCATCGGCGATGTCAACGAGTGCGTGCCTAAGAGTTTCAGAAAGGCGCGAGTGAGTATGTTCCATGTGTTTGTAGGAGAGGCTCAAAGTTCGGAGGTGCTAGCCGTCATGGAGAACAAGGCAAACAAGAAGAAAAGACAAAAAAAGAGGAGACTCTTAAGAAAGTGGGGATAAGGAAAAGGATCGACGAGGCACTGGAACGCACACCGCGATATAGTAGATGACGCCCTCCTTGGTACTCAGCAGGTTCGTGTACCAGCTCGATCGGTTGCCATCGCTTCGTCAACCTTACACCCGAATTCGGGCTTGTGTGATCGTTGATCAATCAGCTGGACGATGGCGAAGATATAAAGCATCGCGCCGAAATCAGCCGCGGAATTTGCGACGTCGATAAACAATTTCAACGAGCTTCGAAAACCTGTGAGTGAAATGCAAGTTGGACTATTCGCATCACCATCAAGGCCCTTGACAACACCACTGTGTGTTTCAGTGTCGAACCATTGCTCAAACCCATAGCTAATTTAAATCCTCTCTGAGCTCTAGTCGATCAAGTTCTACGAAATTCCCGGTTCCCCCGTCACGGAGGTCGCCCGTACGTCCGCAACCAAAGAGTTCAAGGTGAACTTTACTCCCAGTCGTTCTGTCTTTCTGCTTACTCTCGCCGATTTCCCTCTCCAATCACAACTGAATGCTAACTTCGAACATGGTCTCAAGTGGTTCCGTACTCCATGCTAGTACCACCAACAACGTTAGCAATGGTGGAGAATAAAAGTCGGGGCACTCGAAATTCATTCAACAGAGACTGTCGTCATTTTGCGTGTGCATTTCGCCGCCCATGCTGGTGTTGAACGTTGAGTTGCTGGCGCTTGACGCACTGACAATGACATCGAAATATTGAGCCTCCTCCGCTGAATTATGCATATCATTGATCCATTGAGGAAAGATATTGATTTTGCAAGTCCGTACATATCGCACGCATCGTCAGTAATGTTCCGAGTCGGTGTTACTTCCTATCACCTCCAGCTCGATGTCACCTCCTGTGGTCCTCGAGTCTGCGAATCCGACCGACGAGACGGCCAGGACTCGGGAAGATTGGCTTTTCCACATACCAAATCCAGTGTCGATCCCCATATTCTGCACACCAAGGAGGTTGCGTGCGTGCATCTCTCGCACGCTCATGATGAACCGAGGGGAGAGCACGAACATCAAGGTGAACGTGACCATGTTCATCACTTGTCCAGCGTTCGTTGGGCCTAAGTCGATATTGTTAAGCAGGTGCCTTGGTTACCGGAAGTTGACGGGATAAGTTCGTGGTTTGCATTCCGACGGAGACGGCAGTGGGAATGAGAACGTGGAGCGAAGGCGAGGGAACGTACGAGAGGAAGTAAAGGACGCCCTGCTTGACGAGAAGGTTGAGGTATCTGTTGACTCTCCATTGCCTGGTCGCCTTGTATGTTTGAAACGATTCCGTACAAAATCGGGCAATGGCAAGAATACACATGAGGGCAGCGAGGATAAGCCGAGGAATAACCTTATATTCACCAAACTTGAGTGAAATGGTGTATGTCGGGTTGCAAAACGACATATCGAGGACTTGAGAAGTGGTCACTGTGGGGAGGGGGAGTGAAGATAATATCTTCCATACAAGCAGTCGACACGTACTTATCATGTAGGTGTCAGGGTTGTTGTAAAATCCCGCAGATATAGCATAAGGGATAACCGTAGCTGCATAAAGTACAAGGAGGACACCCAGGACGATCTTGGATTGATGGTACATTGCGTACACACGTAGGATCATCACGACTGATTGGCATTAACACGTTTTGTCATTTATAGGTACCTAAAACATAGGACCACTTACTCTCGGCAGCAGCAAGAAATATGACGAACATCCAGACGATCACGAGGAGGAGAACCGTGCCTTTTTATTCACGGGTTGATTTGTATGTGTCAGATGGCTGAGAGACATCGCTTACACCTATCCAACCGATGTCAATGAGATGTAAGGGGGTGCAAAAAACCTACGTCTGTTTGATTGAGTATTGTCGTCAGGCAAGGGATGTACTAGGATACGAGAGGAGACTTACCAAGATGGAGCCAGGAATGAAAGGAGTTCCGTCTTTCAAAACACTGTAAGTAAGCTCCTACTGGTAACCTGGCGTAGTACATACAGAGTACGTCCATCCTGTGTAAAGAGCTGAAGTTCAATCCTCTCACGCCCGACATTGTACCGGCCACGATGACTTACACGGCGAAAGCAAACCCTAGATAACGAACCTTCTAGATGGGTCAGAGTCAAGTTGCGTTTGGGATATTGAATACGGACAAGAATGAACATTGCGGACACAAAAGTCCATGGCCTATTCTGTGAAGATGCAATCAGACTCAAAGGTCGTGTGCATTCATCGAGGCTCGCCAACCCAGATATAGTTTATCTGCGAAGATGGTCAGAAAGAACCCGATCGGGGAAATGGAAAATACAAAATCACCTCGTTCGGAAAGGTGATGACTGAAAGCAGATTTGGGTTCGAGCTCGGAGAGTAGTGATCAAGTACCACTCACTGTAATCATACGCGACGGCCGTAGCAGTCACGACTGCAATGTGATGAGATCAGGTCATTCCAATGGTAAGCACCTCTTACGGGCTAAGCAATTATAGAACTGCAATTCAGCCACGACAAATTGCAAATCCGAAGACATGGTGTTGAAGTAGGTTTTGGGAGAAACTCAAACGAACAGCTGGTCGACGAAGGGTGAATTTTTGAGAAGTGTGAGGGGCAGCAATCGCGGCTGCTTGAGTAAATATACTGATGCGAGGGCAGGCCATTTTCCGTCTGACCACATGACAATCACAACCAGGGGACAGGAGGAACTGTCCGCACAGAGATGCGAAACAAATCAAGTGGATCATTAATAGCCAAGGCGTTTCAAAACGGTACACATGATACCATTATCCACCAGCGTGACCAGAAAGCATCCGCCGTTACAGTAACGCGTATGGTGGCAACGGATGCACATTTATTCTCGCCGCGTTTTTGACTCCGCCGCGTTTTGTAGCATGCAAGAGATGCACATTCACTAATTTCACCGTGTTTTTGACTCCGCCGCGTTTGTAGCTCACCGCATTTGTACGTATGATCATCACATCCAAAACTTCGAGTACTGTACGAAACTTACATTTAATTACAGAAGTTCTGGGGTGCTCCCGTACTTCCAAACCTCATTTGCGTAGCCAGGTATTCTGCGATCGGCGTTTCTGTTTCGATTATCCGTTGGCGTCGCACGAGTCTTTTGAACGCAGTCAACACACCAGATCTGTTGGAAAGGGACGGATAGATGGTCGCATCTATTCTAGCAGCATAGATACGCAGGCAGTGATCGTTGAGGTCGCTCTCCGTAGATGTCACCTCTAACTCGGTCGATCGCTCGAGGTTGGCCGAAATAGCAATGTAGGGAAGTGCATTTACCTCTGATCCACGACGGCCGTCGTTGAGTGCGAGGCGGACAAAGGAGGGGTCTTGTTGGGTGAGTTCGGACAGATGATCTTTGAAATGTATATATTTCCGAGGTTCGTTGCATACAAATATCTGCGACGTTTGGTGTTTCCCACAGCAGTTTCATTTGCCTGTTTGGACCGTTCAGTCGACGAGGTTATTGGGGGAAATAGTGAACAGCACTTGTTCGTTGCCAATGATGCAGCGTCCCATCACGAAGCCCGTGGGGGGATTAGTCTGAGGCAGACGTTTATCTAGTGTAGACATGAAACTCACTTGACGGGGTCACCATCTCAAATCCTGAAATGATACTCTCCATGGGAACCCAATGCGACAAGTCCAGATAGGCATGCTGAAAGTGTTCACGGACCCAAATCTGCTTTTCGGAGACAAATTTGTGACATCCCACGAGCGCGGTCGTGCTAGACAGCAACCCAATCCAATGCGAGAAGTTCTGAGAGATGTCCCTCGAGCGTTTTCAAAAGGCGCGGAGAAGAAAGCATAGCAGGCGATTCGGTACTGGCACTCTGTCTTGGGAAGTCAGTCAGGGTTATCGATAGGATTCTGCCCCGCACGGGAAAGCCGAGGAAGTCATTCATTTGGCGTGAGTTCATGTAAAGAACTATAATGCCCTGTTTGTAGAACCGACTGAGGGCTGGGTCAGCCACGACGAATGGGATCGGTAATTTTTTGTGTATCAAAAGCACGTAAAAGGCGTCAGCAACATACCCACTGCCCAGGTACTCTGCCGAGAAAAAATATCAACAAGCTGAGATGGTATCTCGAAGAGTGTACGTCAGCTGGTGATGTGGAGGTAAAACGTGAAAGAACTTGGGAGTCCGTATCAATGTTGTTGCGAGTCCTTGCAAGACGATTGAGCAATGATCGACCCAGGGCTCGTGCGGGAAAACGAAAAGGGATGGCGGATACACGCCAATGAGAGTCAGGTTATCGCGCCATGTTTTGCGTATTCAAGCACATGAACCTAGCGTGTCTGGTAATTCTTTGCCAGAGTGCTCTAGCCAGCGTGAACTTGTTTGAACCCCGGTAGGGAAGAAGGCAGATCTAGATATGTGGGGTCTGGAACACGGTTGGAGTGACTCTGGCTCAGGAGGGCGGTATACTCAGTAGCACGGACCGGGCTGTCTTAGAACCAGCCGTTTCCTCGTCGAGTGTGGAAGAAATCCGTGGCGGCATCTATTTGTTTTTTTTTTGGACAAGTGATATTATTGGGTAGCAACTGACAAGTCTAGTCCTACTCAATACACTATGGCGGAAGGTCCGGAAGGAGGAGCAGTCCGATCCGAGGAAAAATGCCCTTATGCACGCCCTATGTTGGTAGGGGGTGTGGGACTCCATAGACCGCCCGGTTTCCCCGGTCTCAAGCAGGGGGCCTAGGCGGGGTGATACCCACTAAAACCTCAAGTTTTGTAACCCAGTTGGATGGGGGGTCGTGTGTGGCGTGGAGGAGGGTGCATCTATTTGTTCCGTGGCCGCAGTGGCTGTAATTTCAGCACCGAACGTCCTTTGTGCCACCAAGGTTGAGTACTTGAGTTTCACGAACGACCTTCAGGCGAATCAAAACTGATCAGGCTGAGATCGTGACTAGTTACAGAGCTCTTCCAGCAAAGTCACCTTTTCTCATTCGCCATACCCACAAGCAATGATCTCCTCCGAAAACAATCTTGTATGTCCCTGACATTGTGCAAGCCTTACTCTGACGGCACCCATTTCGATGGTTGGCGAGTTTCACTCTCCCCTGGCAGTATGGAGTATATGAAATCGTCAATGAACGAGCTTCAGAAGACGGAATCAACTTGAAGGAGAGTTCCATGCCCCTGCCGACAGTGTGTATGAGTTTACTATCCTGGAAGCTTTACTCCGATGATACCCATTTCAGTTTGAAGGTCCCGTGTGGGACCATGATACCTCTGCAATTGACAGCGAGCAATCCTCTGGTGGGAACCAGAGGAATCACGATTTAGATTAGGCCCGCCTCGTGTGAGCCAACCGCACCTCTGTGTCTAATCTGGCCCCGATAAATGATCATATTATCGTTGCTCTACGGGGACTGGATGGTGCGGTACAACTGGCATCTATTTGTTGCCGGTGAATCCAAAAAAAAAGGCCAAGATGGTTGCTCACCTGCCCCGGCGGGACGCTCGCCAGCGAGGCAGGGTTGGGGATGATCAGTTGATGAAGACCCAAAGTCATCCAGATGGCTCGCCATATGTATCAACCAGGGTTACTCGTCTGCATGAGTCCATAAAATTGAATCGTGAGAACACGACCTCGGATGATCATGCCAACACGGTAGGTCCGATTTGTTTAGCTGAAACACCATGTCCTGATTTATTGATTGCGTGTACACAAGCCATTTACAGGGTTCAGACTTCCTCGAACTGCTCTCAGGCTCTGGCTCTGGGTTAAGATTCCATCGCTCAATTTGTGTCAGTCATGCGATTTGGCAGTGCGTTGGATACGCCCCTGTCGGAATCTGCATATGGGTGTTGAAGGGTGCATCCAATTCAGGTTATCGTGATAGGTTCCAATCTACCCTTATCTCCTCGTTTGAACATTCAAGTCATATCTCAATGCTCGATAACAAATACCTCGACGCTTTTGTCATTCTTGACCCGTCTGCTGTCGTTCGTATGTCAGCATCCCTTTCCAGATTTCGCGAATGTGTTCCCTCAGTGTGTGAACAGCCTCCATCCCGCCACCGTTACTTCGCCAATGATGTAGAGTGGAAGGCGATCGTAGATCAGTCTTTTCAATTTCCACACTACGATCACCCTTAAATTGAGGTCTTTACATTTGACCGTTGTGTGCACGAAACAAATCATGGATCGACAACTAGCAGCCATCGAAGATGCGAACAGTTATGATCCAACATTTCGCTCGCATCTGGTGAGAATCGAAGTTGTGCATCTGATTATTGATAACAGCCTTCATACCTTGGCAGTGGCACAGAAAGAAACTCGAGGCACTCGAAATTTATTCAACAAGACCGTCATCATTTTGCGCATGCCTTTCACCCCATGGGACTGGTGATCGGTCGCCTGCGCTTCATGCACTGACATCAAAAAGTTGACCTCCTCCGGCGAGTTACCCATATCATACATAGCTATTGAGGGTGGATTTTTACTTCGCAACTCCGTACAAATCTCACGCATCGTCAACAGTGTTTCGAGTCTTAGTGTTACTTCCTGTCTCTTCCAACTCTACATCTCCTCCTGCGGCCCCTGAGTCTGCGAATCCGACTGACGACATGGTCAGTACTCGGGAAGACTGGCTATTCCGTATACCAAATCCAGTGTCAAGCCCCATATCCGGCCCACCAAGGATATTGCGTACGTGCATCTCACGTACGCTCATGATGAACCGAGGGGAGAGCACGAACACCAAGATGAACGTGACCGTGTTCATCACCTGTCCAGCGTTCGTTGGGCCAAAGTCGATATTGTGAAGCAAGTGCCTGGGTTATCGGAAGTTGACGGCATCAGTTCGTGGTTTGCATTCCGACGGAGACGGCATTGGGTATGAAAATGTGGAGCAAAGGCGAGGGAACGTACGCAAGGAAGTAAAGGACACCCTCCTTGACGAGAAGGTTGAGGTATCTGTTAACCTTCCATTGCTTGGTCGCCTTGTATGTTTGGAACGATTCCATACAGAATCGGGAAATGGCAAGAATAAACATGAGGGCAGCGAGGATAAGCCGAGGAATAGCCTTATATTCACCAAGCTTGTGTGAGATGGTGTATGTTGGATTGCAAAACGACATGTTGAGCACATGAGGAGTGGTCACTATGGGGAGGGGGAAGTGAGGATAATTTCTTCCATACAAGCGGTCGATCGTACTTGTCATGTTGATGCCAGGGCTGTTGATGTATCCCCCAGAAATGGCATAAAGGATAACCGTAACTGCATAAAACACAAGAAGGACACCCAAGACGATCCTGGATTGATTGTACATTGCGTACACACGTAGGATCATCACGACTGATTGACGTGAGCACGCTTTGTCATTTACATAGTACATAGAGCATAGGGCCACTTACTATCGGAGGCAGCAAGAAATAGGACGAATATCCAGACGCATACGAGGAGGAGCACCGTGCCTTGTTATCCACGGGTTGATTTCTGTGTCAGATGACTGAGGGACGCCACTTACACCTATCCAAATGATCTCAATGATTGGGCATGTAAGGGGATGCAAAAAAAACCTACGTCTGTTTGATTGAGTATTTTGTTGGACAATGGATGTACTAGAATATGAGAGAGGACATACCAAGATGGGACCTGGAATAAAAGTAGTTCCGTCTTTCAAAACAATGTGAGTAAGCTACTACCGGGCGGCGGTAACCTGGCATAGTACATACAAAGTCCATAAATTCTGTGTAAAACGCTAAACTTCAGTCCTCTCACGCCAGACATGGTATAAGCCACTATTCGGGATGACTTACAAGGTGAAAGCGAGCCCTAGATAACGAGCCTTCTAAAGGGGTCAGAGTCAGCTTGCATTTGGAAATTGAATACGTGCAATAATGAACATTGTAGATACAAAAGTCCATGGTCTATTCTGTGAAGATGCAATCAGTGTCAAAGATCGTGTGCATTCATCGAGGCTCGCCGACCCAGACATAGTTTATCTGTGAAGATCGTCAGAAAGACGTTCTATTAGGGAGATGGAAAGTGTAAAACCACCTCTTTCGGAAAGGTGATGACTGAAAGCAGATTTGGCTTCGAGCTCGGAGAGCGGTGATCAATTACCACTCACTGTAATCATATGTGACGGCCGTAGCAGTCACGACTGCAATGTGATGAGATCAGGTCATTCCAATGGTGGCCATCTCTTACGGGCCAGGTAATCATAGAACTGCAACGCTGCCACGACAGATTGTAAATCCGAAGACATGGTGTTAGAGTAGGTTTTGGGAGAAACTCAAACGAATAGCTGGTTGACGAAGGGTGAACTTTTGGGAAGCTTGAGGGGCAGTAATTGCAACAGCTTGAATAAATATGTCAACGTCATATGCGAGGCCCCCTTCCGTTAGACCAAATGGGGATCTGATAGGAGAGGAACAGTCCGCATAGACATGCGAATGAAATGAAATGGATCATTGCATGACAAGGCGTTTCAGACTGACGCACGGATGACACCATTATCCAGACGCTGCGGGTGAAGAAAACAAGCATCCGCCGCTTAATGCGCCGCATTATGCACGTGTGAGAGTTTCATCGTTCGGCCTCAGTGAGCAGTCTCGCATAACTTTCTGTACTACTCCATACGAATCGGTGTCGGCTCGTAGTTACGCCACTGACTGGACCTGTAATTTGTCGCCATCTTGCAAATCAATCGTTTAACTTATTCTCCCCTCATGAATGTCCTACAGTGTTTGAAAAACTACGAGTCTGCCACCACATCGCGTCGCCACCATGCCATTGCCATGGCCATCAACGCAGTGTTTGAAGCGTCAGGGTTATGCCCGTGAAAAGCCACAAACCCATGCATGGCGGTCCCAGGTTATGTCATATGTATAAGTGTAGGATTGCAGGGTAGTCACCTTACGAGTAGTGCTTAGCAGTTCTATTCAACGATAACAAATGGTTATTATCGCAAACCCAAGTCAGTGTGGACCTCCGATTCTAGTACTCATTCAAAATATCATCAAGAATTCCGGCTCTGGCCTAACCCATATATATAAGTTGACCAACTTGTCAAATTGTGATCGCTTTGTGGTGATGGGGTGAAGAAATCAGCCTCGTTTTCGTCTATGGGAAGTTGTGCTCATATTGTGGGCGGTGCGCAATTGAGTGTGAGTTCTCACAATTGAAATTGGTGAGTTCTCGGCTGCCAGCGAGGTTTACTGGTGTGGTAAATGCTGTGGTCACAGGGTCAAAGTGAGTAGGCACACACTCGGTATTCACCTAGGGCATAAAGTGGTAGTGGCCTGCCTGATATGTACCTATTACACTCCTGTGAGAGAAACCCGGCTTTGAGAACATCCCTGAAATTCTGAGTTTTGGTGGGGTGGACAGTACCTAATGGAATTGATGCATGGACACAGCCTGTGATGCTGATGCCGAGCTGAAATTGACAGTACCAGGTACATATCTTACCCTGTCGCAAAGGATATCGACAAGCTGGGATAGCATATCGAAGAGTGGAGTGTATGTTAGCTGTTAATGTGGAGGTAAAACTTAAAGAACTAGGGTGCTAGTGTGAACGGCTGAACCCCAGCAAGGATTCAAGGTTCGCTGAGTGACCTCCGACTAGGAGGCGGGATACTCAGTAGCACAGACCCCAGATCGTCTCGGAACCAACCGTTTCCCCGTCGGGTTGGTGGTCCATATATTGAATGGGGTCGTGGGAGAAATGCGGGAGGGCGGCGTTTGCTTGTTCCGTGACTGTAACTTCAACACCGAACTCTCATGACTAGTACTGACCTCCCGGCGGGCGAAAACAGATCAGGCTAGGATTGTGACCAGTTATAGTGAGTACAGAGCTCTTTCAGCACAGGCACGTTCTCCTACTCGCCATATCCACAAGCAATGACCTCTGAAAACAATATTGTATATCCTTGACGTTGTGCAAGCCTTACCCGGATGACACTCATTTCAGTGGTAAGCGAGTTCCACTCTCCCCTGGTAGTATGGAGTATATCGAATCGTCAACCATTAAGCTTTAAAATACGATCAAGGAGAGTTCCGTTGCCCCTGCCGACAGGAATCAGGGCTCTGAAAACAATGTGCATGTCTTTTGTTATCCCGGCAGCTTTATTCCGACGGCACTCATTTCAGTTTTTAGGTCCCATGTGGGACCATGATATCTCTGCAGTTGGCAGCGAGCAATCCTCTCGTTCCTACCAGAGGAATCACGATTCGGATTAGGCCTGCCTCGTGTGGACCTACTGCACCCCTGTGTCTAATCTGGCGCCGATAAATGGTCGTATTATTGCTCTATGGGGATTGGATGATGCTGCACACCTGGCATGTATCCGTTGCCGGTGAGTCCCTAAAATTGACGAAGATGGTTGCTCACCTGTCCCAGCGGGTGCCACTCGCCATCAAGGCAGGGTTGGGAAAGGTCAGTTGATGATGAGGGCCCAGGGTTATTCAGCTGGCTCGCCACATGTCAACCAGTGCTACTCGTCGTTTGGTCTCCATGGTCCATAAAAGTTGTCCGTGAGCTTGGGCCTCGGATGATCATGCCAACATGACAGGTCCGATTTGTTTAGCTGAAACACCATGTCCTGATTTGTATACAAGCCGTTCACAGGATCCAGATTTCCCCAAACTCCTCTCAGGGTCAGGATTAAGATTCTGTCACTCGACTTGTGTTAGTCATGCGATTTGGCAGTGCGTCGTGATACGCTCCTGACGGAATCCGCATATAGGTGTTGAAGGCGAAGAGCGTTGCATGACCTCCCTTCATCCCTATTGTGGAGGATATCGGATTTTTTGTTCTCTGTATAAGTTGGGATGTGCGACCTCGGACCCTTCCATTACTATCATTTCCGAACTCACGCTGCTATTGCTAATATCGTTCCTTAATCGCTTATTTGAAATGCGTCCAATTCAGGATGTCTTGATAGGCTACCCGTATCAATGACAAGGCCACGAGGACTATCCTACCTGCGCAGAATAGGAACATGGTGTGATAACCAAGCCGACAATCACCCAGTTCGTGTGGTATGCCGTCGATGCTAGATCTTGTTTTGAGCTAGCTAGCTAATATCAGTCGGAGGTTCAGCTTGTAAATCTCGACATGCAATGCGAAAGGGGCCGAACGCTTCGAGTATGAAAAGTCAGAGTCCGACCGCCGGATCATATCGAACAACTTACGGGCAGCTCGTGGCCGCAAGGGAATGGTTATTGGTTCCAAAAAGTTGGGCTCGAGTTGCGCACCAAGGCTCTGCCTGCGATCACTATGGTAGTTCTCCGTATTCCATCATGGTTTTCTAGGTTCTGCCACAGTAAATTATCACAGCCTGGGGACCATTTGGCGATATATAATGATATTCTAGCCCCACTGAATTCGACAATGTTGCATGCCTCATGTCCACCTGTCGGTGAACCCAGCTGGCTCCAAGCTAGGTCCAGCAACATGCTTCCAGATGTTCCAGACCAGCACTGCATCGTATAGAGGCCGTCTCCTCACCCGCTAACCATCCCCTCAGTCGTCATTCTAACATTTGAGTCGTATCTCAATGCCTGATAACAGATACCTTGACGCTTTTTTCGTTCCCGGCCCTAGTCTGCTGTCGTCCGTCTGTCAGCATTCCTCTCCAGATCCCGCGAATCCGCACAGGTTCCCTCAGCCTGGTGAACAATTTCCATCACGCCGCTCTCGCTACCACGATGAGATGAACTAATTTGACATACCTTCCAATCATATCATTCCAGTCCATCATTCGACATACGCGAATGCGAACCAACACTTTCCGTACATGTTCCGGCTCCGTAAATCTATGCTCGAAACCTCTCTCGACTGCAACAGGAGTCGGCGGAATATTCAGAAAATCAGCCTCCTTTGCGACTGGGAGGCTCCCGCAGATGTCAGCCTCGTCGAAGTATGATTCAGCTGGCAACTTCAGTCCCTTTGGTGGGTATACATTCTACATCCTTCATGGGCTCGGCGGCCGGATTCCACTGCTGTAAAGACAGATCTTCCACTAGTGCGAACTGAACGAGGGCACGTGAGATACGATGACCCATGTCCGAGACCTGGCCGGAGTCCCGTGCTTAGGAACAGGCATAGTCAAGCCATTTCAGCATTTTTTTGGGGGGGTCCTCATTTATTGTCCGATAGGGCAGTGCTCTTTGTTAGACATGTACATGCAATATAATTGTTGGTCTCGTCCTCGACTGCTCTTGCCCTTTCGGGCGTGATTTCCCCTCATTGCCATTAGGTGTTAAGCTTTCCTTCTGGTCTCTCTGCTGTATTTTGTGGGTTTTTGGTGGGCCGAGCCCTTTGGCGCCGGTTGTACGCCGCGAGGCGCGTGAGAGTGGGTGAGCGTGTGGGCGATACGATGGAACCCGTCTCGACTTCGTGTTAGCATCAGTTGCATTCCGTAGCATGGGATGATAGCTGAGATGGTCTTAGCTCGAGTTCTGGTTTCTGTCTTTGGGTGGTTCCAGGTTTCCGAAGGTTTTCTCAGAGCGTCTTGTGGCGTGCAAGAAGTGGAGAGTGTGCTTGATTGTCTTGGGCTTGCTGATTTCAGCAGTGGGAGTTGAGTCCGACCGAAACACTTGAGGGCACCTCTGGTAGGCACACCCATCGTGACATTGATGTGGATGGTGTTCGGAGGTGAAAGGCCATCAGGCAATGAGAAGAATGAGAAGTATTTGATGTTCTTAAAGGAAATCCTGACTCCGTTGCTCGAGCGCAGGACACCGCGCGAGGCAAATTCCTTGCAGAATTTCACTCGCGCATCTCTGGAAGAGGTGGACGAAGGTGTATTCCTCCCGGCGTCTTCCCACCAAACAATGACCTCGTCGCGTCCTGCGTGACTCCAGATTCAAACCCCCGTACGATGTCTCCGAATTTAAACAGCGGGATTTTAGATCGGCGGATAATCTGGGAGTGTAAGCTTCACTCGACCTTCTTGTAAAGTCCCAGATATTTCCTGAGGAACGATAGGCCTTTGTTGCTTTGACGAAAATACAAGTCCGATGCACACGAGGTTCCGGCCTCAGACATGGCCGAAAACGGTGATTTCAGCTCATGGCAGCAAGAGAAGAAAGCATCTTGCAGGATCTGTGACACTGCGCTATGCGGTGCAGTAGGGCGAAAAGCGAAACACGCCATCGTGTACAAACCCAGCTACGTTGCATGATCCTCCTTGGATTCGACAGCAATACGCATCTCTTCCTCGTAGATGATGCATGCCAGAAAACCACCGACCCGAAGGATCTCCTTGTTTCAAGCTATCGACAACATCAGACAGTAGTCTCGGAAGGTGTTGACTGCCTATATACATACCTCCAACCTGTCCATTCCTGACCAGCCAGTCAGCGGATATCACGAAGTACCTGTACGCAACGTGCTTACGCCAAATAAATCGAGCCATGTTCCATGGTGGGCAAGAAATGCGCAGAAACGTGCAGTCCGATGCCCGGTGTTTGGTTGGCACTCTGGCACTTGATATTATGAAATGTAGAGTGACGTCCATATGTACTTGGGAAGGGAACATTTACTATGAGAACAGGCGACCACTCAGGCCGTTCAGTTCGGATGGCTGGATGTTAACATATGTCGAACAATAAACCGAGGTACGTGCCTGTCGTTCTAGGGGGAAATGACCTGTGAACCACAGAAAATGTGCCTTGGGTGGGCTTCAAGTTCGCGTCGGTGATGGCCTGTGGGTGCCTATGGAGAGGGTCTGACATCTGCTCCACATAGTACGCGCACCAGTCAAACAAACAATCCTTTCTGAGGTGCCAACACGTTCCGTCGACCTACCAATCGTATACTAAGTAACCTTGCAGCAGGGCGAAAAGTTGCAATACCCATTGGTCGCTAATCCCACCATATGTCTTAGTACCATCCATCGAATACGCGTCGCAGGATCAGAACCATATTCCCATACTCCCGATGCGTGCGGTCGGGTGTTTCCCCGTGCTTCTAAACTTCACTTGTAAGTTTTATCGATTATCTATACTTACGTAGCTACGTATTCTGCGATCGGTCCTTCTCTTTCAGATGTTTCAGGTTGGCGTGACGCGGGTTTTTCGAACGTGGTCAAGACATTAGACGTGTTGGTTGAAAGGAATGGACAGATGGTCGCATCGATTCCGGCAACGTGGATACGCGAGAGGGAACAATCCAAGATGCGAACAGCTATGGTCCAACATTTCGCTCTGCACCTTTTGAGAAGAAGTTGTGTATCGGATAACAATCTTCACACCTTGGCAGTGGTACAGAAAGGAACTCGGGGTACCCAAAACTTGTGCAACAAAGGTCGTCATCATTTTGCGCGTGCCTTTCGTCCCATGGGTCTGGTATTCAGTCGCTGGGGATTGTTGTGTTGACATCGAAAATTGAGCTCCTCCGGTGAGTTACCCAAACTATACATAGTTATTGAGGGTGGATTTTTTTTACTTCGCAACTCTGTACAAATCTCACGCATCGTCAACAATGTCTCGAATCTTAGTGTTACTTCCTGTCTCTTCCAACTCTACATCTCCTCCTGCGGCCCCTGAGTCTGCGAATCCGACCGACGACACGGCCAGCACTCGGGAAGACTGGCTATTCCGTATACCAAATTCTGTGTCAAGCCCCGTATCCAGCCCACCGAGGATGTTGCGTGCGTGCATCTCTCGCACACTCATGATGAACCGAGGGGAGAGCACGAACATTAAGATGAACGTAACCGTGTTCATCACTTGTCCAGCGTTCGTTGGGCCAAAGTCGATATTGTTAAGCAAGTGCCTGGGTTATCGGAAGTCAATGACATCAGCTTGTGGTTTGCATTCCGACGAAGACGAAATTGGGTATGAAAATGTGGAGTAAATGTGAGGGAACGTACGAGAGGAAGTAAAGGACACCTTCCTTGACGAGAAGGTTGAGGTATCTGTTAACCTTCCATTGCTTGGTCGCCTTGTATGTTTGGAACGATTCCATACAGAATCGGGTAACGGCAAGAATAAACATGAGGGCAGCGAGGGTAAGCCGAGGAATAGCCTTATATTCACCAAGCTTGTGTGAGATGGTGTATGTTGGATTGCAAAACGACATATCGAGCACCTGAGCAATGCTCACTGTGGGGAGGTGGAAGTGAGGATTATTTCTTCCATACAAGCGGTCGATCCGTACTTGTCATGTTGATGCCAGGGCTGTTGATGTATCCACCAGCAATAGCATAAAGGATAACCGTAGCTGCATAAAGCACAAGGAGCACACCCAGGACAATCCTGGATTGATTGTACATTGCGTACACACGTAGGATCATCACGACTGATTGACGTGGGCACGCTGTGTCATTTACAAAGTACATAGAGCATAGGGCCACTTACTATCGGCAGCAGCAAGGAATAGGACGAATAACCAGACGCATGCGAGGAGGAGCACCGTGCCTTTTGTTTCACGGGTTGATTTTTATGTGCCAGATGGCTGAGGGACACCGCTTACACCTGTCCAAATGATGTCAACGATTGAGGATGTAAGGGGATGCAAAAAACCTACGTCTGTTGGATTGAGTATTTTTGTCAGGCAGGGGATGTACCAGAATACGTACCAAGGTGGGGCCAGGAATAAAAGTAGTTCCATCTTTCAAAACACTGTAAGTAAGCTCCTACCGGTAACCTGGCATAGTACATACAGAGTCCATCAATCCTGTGTAAAACGCTAAACATCAGTTCATGCTCGACACTGCACCAACCACTATTCGGGAAGACTTACACGGCGAAAGTGAGCCCTAGATAACGAGCCTTCTAAATGGGTCAGAGTCAGCTTGCATTTGGGAACTGAATACGTGCAATAATGAACATTGCGGATACAAAAGTCCATGGTCTATTCTGTGAAGATGCAATTAGTATCAAAGATCATGTGCATTCATCGAGGCTCGCCGACCCAGACATAGTTTATCTGTGAAGATCGTCATAAAGACATACTATTAAGGAGATGGAAAGTACACAACCACCTCTTTCGGAACGGTGATGACTGAAAACAGATTTGGGCTAGAACTCGAAGCGCGGTGATCAATTACCACTTACTGTAATCATATGTGACGGCCGTAGCAGTCACGACTGCAATGCGATGAGATCAGGCCATTCCAATGGCGACCATCTCTTACGGGCCAGGTAATTATAGAACTGCAACGCTGCCACGACAGATTGTAAATCCGAAGACATGGTGTCAGAGTAGGTTTTGGGAGAAACTCAAACGAATAGCTGGTCGAGGAAGGGTGAACTTCTGGGAAGCTTGAGGGGCAGTAATTGCAACAGCTTGAATAAATATGCCACATATGCTTGACCTTTTCCGTTAGACCAAATGGGGATCGGATAGGAGAAGCTTTCCGCATAGACATGCGAATGAAATGAAATGGATCATTGCGTTTCAGCATGTCAGCGCATAGATGACAGAAGTGTAACCACATATGTGGGTGAAGAAAATGAGCATCCGCCGCTTAACGCACCGCATTATGCACGTGTGAGCGCGACCTCGGTAAACAGTCTCGCATAACTTTCTTGAGAGCTCGCCACTACTCCGTACGAATCGGCATCAAGCTCGTAGTCACCCCAATGACTGGACCGTAATTTCTCACAATCTTGCAAATGATTCGTCAACTTATTATCCCCTCACGAATGTCTTGCAGTGTTTGAAAAACTGCGAGTGCGCCACCATACGGGGTCGCCATCATGCCACTGCCATGGCCATCAACGCGGCGTTTGAAGCTAGGGTCACCCCTATGAAAAGCCACAAATCCATGCATACATTGCAGTCCCAGGATATGTCATTTGTATGAGTGTAGGATTGCTGGGTAATCACACTATGAGTAGGAGTTCTATTCAACAATAATACATTGTCATTATCACGCAGCCGCTGTGGTATTGTCAATCCCATGAATTCTCCGATTCTAGTACTCGTTCAAAATATTATTTAGAATGGCTCATGGCCCAACCCATATTTAAGAAGCTAAACAACTTGTTAAATTGTGGTCACTTTGTAGTGATTGGGTGAACAAATCACCTTCGTTTTCCTTGCCAACTTCGTCTGTGAGAAGCTGTGCTCATATTGTGGGCGGTGCGCAATTGAGTGTTGGTTCTTACAAGTGAAATTGATGAGTTCTCGGTTGCCAGTGAGATTCGCTGGTGTGGCAAATGCTGTGGTCACAGGGTCAAAGTGAGTAGGCACACACTCGGCTTCACCTCGGGCATAAAGTGGTAATGGCCTGCCTGATATGCACCTATTACACTCCTGTGAGAGAAACCCGGCTTTGAGAACATCCCTGAAATTTTGAGTTTTGGTAGGGTTCAACATGCAACATTGCAGGACAGTACCTGATGCATGGACACAGCCACATCGAGCTGAAATTCACAGTATCGGGTAACTTACTCTGTCGCAAAGGATATCGACAAGCTGAGGTACATCTCGAAGAGTTGAGTGTAGGTTAGCCCGTGATGTGGAAGTAAAACGTGAAAGAACTTGGTCCCGTATCAATATGATTTGGTGTTGTTGCGAGTCCTTGCAAGACGCTTGGGCAATGATCGACCCAGTGCCAGGACTCGTGTGAGACGACGAAAAGGGATGGTGGATACACACCGAGGAGAGTTCGATTATCGCGCCGTGTTTTGCGCGTTCAAGCAAACGAATCTAGCGTGTCTCGTAATTCTTTGCCACTGTGCTCTAGCAAGTATGAATGTTTGAACCCCATGGAAGAAGGCAGATTCCGGAACATGGTTCGACGACTAGAAGGACGGGATGCTCAGTAGCACAGACCAGATCGTCTCGAAACCTGCCGTTTCTCCTGCCGTCGAGTTGGTGAAGCGTCGATGAATATTGAATGGGTCGTGGTCGATGGAAGAAATGCGGTGCGGCGTCTGTTTGTTCCGTGGCTGTAACTTCAACACCGAAGTCTCAAGAATGAATTAATGACCTCTGGGCGAATCAAAACAGATTAGGCTGAGATTGTGACCAGTTGTGGCGAATACAGAGCTCTTCCAGCACAGTCACGTTCTCTCGCTCGCCATATCCACAAGTAATGACCTCCGAAAACAATCTTGTATGTCCCTGACGTTGTGCAAGCTTCACTCTATCACTCCGATGACGCCCATTTCAGTGGTAGGCGAATTTTACGCTCTCCTGGCAGTATGGAGTATATGGAATCGCCAATGAACAAGCTTCAGAAGATCAAGGAGAGCTCCTGCGCCCCTGCCGACAAGAATCAGGGCTCTAAGAACCATGTGTATGTCTTCGTTAACATTGTTATCCTGGAAGCTTTACTCCGATAACACCCATTTCAATTTTTAGGTCCCGTGTGGGACCATGCTATCTCTGCAGTTGACAGCGAGCAATCCTCTCGTTCCTACCAGAGGAATCACGATTTAGATTAGGCCTGCCTCGTGTGGACCTACTGCACCCCTGTGTCTAACCGGCCCCGATAAATGATCATATTGTTACTCTACGGGGGCTGGATGATGCTGCACACCTAGCATCTATCCGTTGCCTGCGAGCCTCCTAGAATTGGCCAAGCTGGTTGCTTACCTGTCCCAGCGGGACACTCGACACTAACGCAGGGCTGGGGGTAGTCAGTTGATGATGCGGACCCAAGGTCATTCAGATGGCCCGCCACATGTATCCGAGTCAACCAGTGTTACTTGTTGTATTGTCAGTATGGTCCATAAGATCGAGTCGCGAGAACCTGGGATGATCATGCCAACACGGTAGGTCCGATTTGTTTAGTTCAAACACTTTTGAAACACCATGTCCTGATTTATTGATTGTGTTTACAGGGTCCAGATTAGTCTCGACACCATCCGTTTTGGGGAAGCGTCTCGTTTGGGCGTAGCCCTTGCGCTTCCTAAAACGGAACGTCGGGTTTCGAGACTAGGGTCCAGATTGCCCCGAACTGCTCTCAGGGTCTGGCCACTTGATTTGTGATGGTGTCGCTTCGTGCGAACCCACCTGGATGGCAGATGAGGGCGTCGTGCTGGCTAGTTCCAGCACGATCACCGCACGGGAACGAGAAAACGCTTGTGGGTACCCGAAAGGGTCCTGGTAGTTCGGCTGGTCTGTGGGATCACACCTCGTCTGCAGGTCACTGATGGCGCTCGCTAATAAGAAGCTCCTTCTCCCCACCCCCCTTCACTTATACTCGCAGACCACTCTCGCGGAGGATTGTGCACGCATACCCTTCGTGGTCACCGCTCTTACCAACTCCTTCTGTTTGGTAGGTGAGTGGTAGTTCACCTAAACGGGTGGCGGTCGGGGTAGCGGTCAAGCCCCATGACGAGTGCTTTCGCAGGCTCGAAACCGCCCATCCCACCACTCTACCCATCCCTGTGCATGCTGCACACGACCCTAATCCTTGGAGAGGGGTGACCGACGGATGTAGCAAATGGAATCGACAGCCCAGGTTGCCCTCTCTCACACACTGTCTTACCCTCAGGGTCGCTCCTTCGGCGCTCCTTGAGCTCTCCATTAATCATGCGATTTGCCACTGCGTTGAGATACTCCCCTGGTGGAAATTATGGAATATGGGTGTTGAAGGTGAGGAGCGTTGCATGACCTCCATTCATCTCTATTGTGGAGGATATCAGATTTCTTATTCTCTGTATAAGCTGGACCTCGGACCCTTCCATTACTATAGTTTTCGAACTCGCACTGTTATTGCTAGGTATCGTTCCTTAATCACTTGTTTGAAATGCATTCGATTCAGGATGTTTTGATAGGCTCGAATCTACCCTTATCAGTGACAAGGCCATGAGGACTATCCTACGTGCGCAGAATAGGAACACAGAACAGGAACATACTGTGATAACCAAGCTGGCAACCACCCAGTTCGTGTGGTATGTTCTTGTCTGAGCTGGCTAGCTAATGTCAGTCGGAGGTTCAGCTGGTAAATCTCGACATGCAATGCGAAAGGAGCCGAACACTTCGAGTATCAAAAGCCAGAATCAATCCGCCTGATCATATCGAACAAATTACGGGCTGTTCATGGCCGCGGACGAATGGTTATCGGTTCCGAAAAGTTGCTCGCCTGCAATCACTAACCATGCACCATCATTCTCCGTATTCCATAATATTTTTCTAGGTTCTGCCGCAATAAATTATCACAGGGGACTTTGGGCTCCAACTTATATTCTAGCCCCACTGAGTTCGACAATGTTTCACGCCTCGTGTCCACCCGTCGATGAACCCAGTTGGCTCCAAGTTAGGTCCAGCAACACGCTTCTAGATGCTCTAGATCAGCTCCGCATCGTATAGAGGGTCGCCTCCTCGTCTGCTAACCATCCCCTCAGTCGTCATTCTAGTAACATTCTAGTCGTGTCTCGATGCCTGATAACAGATACCTTGACGCTTTTTCCGTTCTCGACCCTAGTCTGTTGTCGTCCGTCCGTCAGCATTCATTGCCGGATCTCGCGAATCCGTACGGGTTCCGTCAGCCTGGTGAACAGTCTCCATCACGCCGCTCTCGCCACCAAGTACTACTTCGCTGATGAGTGGAAGGCGATCTTGGTTAGTCTTTGCAATTTCTGCACTACGATCGTGTTGAAATTGAGGTCTTTGCTTTTGACCATCGTGTGTACGAAACGCATCGTGGACTGACGACCATGTGTTTGTATAATGATAAGTGAGAAGCCGTTACTAGAAGACTGGAACATGTACTTGTTTCTTGATGAAGTCCGTCGTGTTATTGACACAGTTGCACTCTCGTGATTGCTCGTAATGTGGGTTACAGCAACGACTCAGTCTATTCAGGTGCAGACTTGGGGAGGTAACTCACAATGTGGGTGGGCTTCACCTCGGTGATGGTCTGTGCATGCCTCCGTGGAGAGGGCTTGACATCTGCCCCCACACGTGCACAAGTCAAACAAACAAACCTTTCTGGGGCTCCGAGACGACCCGTTGGCCCACCAATCCGATCTTACACTAAGGATAGTACCCGCCTACTATCCATCGAACACGCGTTGCAAGATCAGAATCATGCTCCCATACTCCCAACGTGTGTGCTTGGGTACTCCCGTGCTTCTAAATCTCACTTGGGCGGGTATTCTGCGATCGGTGCTTCTGTTTCGGGTGTCTCAGGTTGGTGTCGCGGGTTTTTCGAATGTGGTCAAGACATCAGATGTGTTAGAAAGGGACGGACTGATGGTCGCATCGACTCCCGGTGGCGGCAGCGTAGATGCGCAGGCAACAATCGAATAAACGAATAGTTATGGTCCAACATTTCGCTCCCACCTTTTGAGAACTCGAAGCTGTGCGTCTGATAACAATCTTCACGCTTGGCAGTGATACAGAAGGAAACTCGGAGCACCCGAAATTTAGGCAACAAAGACTCATCATTTTGCGCATAAGCTCGTCCCCTGGGCCTGGCGTTGAGTCACTGGCGCTTGACGCACTGACATCAGAAAAATCGAGTCTCCTCCGGTGAGTTACCCATATCATACACAGTTATTAAGCATATTTACTTCGCAAGTCCGTACACATCTCACGCATCGTCAGTAATGTTTCGAGTCGCTGTTACTCTCTATCAACTCCAGCTCTACGTCTCTCCTGCGGGACCCCAAGTCTGCGAATTCGACCGACGACACAGCCAGGAGTCCGGAAGATTGGCTACTCCACATACCAAATCCGGTGTCGATTCCCATATCCCGCCCACTAAGGATGTTGCGTGCGTGCATCTCTCGCACGCTCATGATGAACCGAGGGGAGAGCACGAACATCAAGATGAACATGACCGTGTTCATCACCTGTCCAGCGTTCGTTGGGCCAAAGTCGATGTTGTGAAGCAAGTGCCTGGGTTATCGGAAGTCAACGACATCAGCTCGTGGTTTGCATTCCGACGGAGACGGCATTGGGTATGAAAATGTGGAGTAAATGTGAGGGAACGTACGAGATGAAGTAAAGGACACCCTCCTTGACGAGAAGGTTGAGGTATCTGTTAACCTTCCATTGCCTAGTCGCCTTGTATGTTTGAAACGACTCCATACAGAACCGGGTAACGGCAAGAATAAACATGAGGGCAGCGAGGATAAGCCGAGGAATAGCCTTATATTCACCAAGCTTGTGTGAGATGGTGTATGTTGGATTGCAAAACGACATATCGAGCACCTGAGCAATGCTCACTGTGGGGAGGGGGAAGTGAGGATGATTTCTTCCATACAAGCGGTCGATCCGTACTTGTCATGTTGATGCCAGGGCTGTTGATGTATCCACCAGCAATAGCATAAAGGATGACCGTAGCCGCATAAAACACGAGGAGCACACCCAGGACAATCCTGGATTGATGGTACATTGCGTACACACGTAGGATCATCACGACTGATTGGCATAAGCACACTTTGTCAATTATATGGCACAGAGTTTCATCATTAAGGACCACTCACTGTCGGCAGCAGCAAGGAATATGACGAAAACCCAGACGCATGCGAGCAGGAGCACCGTGCCTTTTGACTCACGGGTTGATTTTTATGCGTCAGATGGCTGAGAGACACCACTTACACCTATCCAAATGATATCAACGATTGAGCATGCAAGGGGTAAAAAAACCTACGTCTGTTTGATTGAGTCTTTTCATCAGGTAAGGGATGCACTAGGATACGAGAAAACGTACCAAGGTGGGGCCAGGTATGAAAGTGCTTCCATCTTTCAAAACACCGTAAGCAAGCTCCTACCGGTAATCAGGCGCAGTACATACAGAGTCCTTCAATCCTGTGTAAAACGCTAAACTTCAGTCCTCTCATGCCCAACATATCTACCGCATCATTCGGGATGACTTACAAGGCGACAGCAAGCCCTAGATAACGAACCTTCTAAATGGGTCAGTGTCAGGTTGCATTATGGATATTGAATACGCACAATAATGAACATTGCGGATACAAAAGTCCATGACCTATTCTGTGAAGATGTAATCAGAGTCAGACCGTGTGCATCCATCGAGCTTCGCCAACCCAGACATAGTTTATCTGTGAAGATCATCAGAAAGAGATTCTATTAGGGAAGTGAAAAATACAAAATCACCTCTTTCGGAAAGGTGATGACTGAACGCGACTTGTTCGAGTTTGGAGAGTGGGGATTAATAAGTACTACCCACTGTAATCATATATGACGGCCGTAGCAGTCACAACTGCAATGTGATGAGATAAGGTCACTCCAATGGCGAGCATCCCTACGGGCCAGGTAATTATAGAACTGCAACGCTGCCACGACAGATTGTAAATCCGAAGACATGGTATTAGAGTAGGTTTTGGGAGAGACCCAAACGAACAGCTGGTCGGCGAAGGGTGAATCTTTGAGAAGCTTTGAGGGCTCGGAGCAATTGTAGTTTCCTGGCTAAATATGCCGATGCGAGACCTTTCGTGTGACGACATGGAGATCACAACCAAGGAACAGGAGGAATATCAGCATATACATGCGAAAGTAATGAAATGGATCATTGACTGGCAAGGCATTTCAAAACACTACACACGTAACACTCCCAGCGTGACTACGTATGCATGTGGGTATTAATGGCCGTGTGAGCGTTTCGTCGGTCAGCAAGATCACGCCAGACTCTCTTTCTTGAGAGCTCGGTACTAAGTCGGTACCGGCTCGTAGTTACGCTACTGACTGGATCTGTAATTTCTCGCGATTTTGCAAGGGAGTCGTTCGATTTAACCGCTCCTGGAGAGTGTACTGCAGCGTTTGAAAAAACCATGAGTACTGCAGCGTGAAAAGCCACCGCATGCCATCGTCATGCTATAGCCATAAACAACGTTCCAAGCATGAGGCTGTGATCAGTAATGGGTACGATTGGCTGCTCTGCCTTTCAAAATCGCGTAGATACTGCGTTGATTCTGAGCCAAGAGACAGTAATCTCCGATTCTCCGTTATCGTGAAAGCATACGGAACTGTTCGATAGATGGGACTATGTACTCAAGATAATACAGGATATGGTAGCGGCAGCCAGAAGTCATTGAATGGGAAACGCCCCACTTCCACGTTGGAGACTCGATTGGATAGTCCGTCGTCCGACGAGGTACGATCAAATATGTGGTGAGACCCACACTGCTGGTATAGTCGATCAAACAATGTGTTGCAAATATACCCAGTGACTGCGAGCGCAGCGCGGAGAGTTCCGCGGTCTAAACTGTCGCAACGGTCATTGAACACTGAACCTAATCCTCAAAAAGTTGCGGGAATGGCTACCCGGGGTTTCCCAAGTCTGGTGATTAAACCGCACCTTTATGAAACAAGCCGCGTCGATAGTCTTCCCATCACTCAGGCTATCGATCACCTTGTGGTGTCTCCGACGTGCACAACATGTTGAGTTTAAAGCACATCCAGAGCATGTATACCGTCAAGAGTCTGGTTCTTTCATGAACTATGCATCACGGCTAGTGATCCGATTCCTCGAATCCTGCAGCTGTACGCGAGGCACCAGATGAGGATACATCTTACCATCGGCTCCGAGGACCTCCACGGCAATTGACTGAAACGTCTCCATTTTAATTAGTTGCTCTCTGGCAAGTCCCGAGGGAGAAGGGATGAGACCCGGAATTCTCGAAATCCTGTCACAAGTCTCAGCGGGATCTCGTCTGGTGACTTTATCAGGCGAGCAAAAAAAATAAGCAGGGCAGTATGTCGAAACGAAAAGGCCTCATTAGGGAGTTAGTGACACGGCCTTTCCAAAAACCATACGAACCTATTGTACTGTAAGTCGTACAGTTTTTCTTTTCTACGAACAGGCCGAGTCATCCGCAAAGCGGCTTGAATGAACGCCTGGCACAACGCAAGTTTGATGCTTTGAGGACGTACATACTGGCATGTGGGACAAATACGGTGCATACCGCTATTGCTTAGGTAAGTATGAAGCGTAGGGCTCATCAAGTATACCATTTGAATTCCAACACTCCCCCTCAGATGGGAATATCAATGGAATCAATAAATAATATAAGAATGAATCGATAACTATTAACGTGCACGTTCTTCCTTAAAAAGAATGTAATTGTGTCCATATAAGACGAGTTGAGTCTCGAAGTATTGCTAGTAGCTGCGTCGAGGTGCTTGCCTGGTTTTGAAGTCACGGCTGTTGTGTGAAGTATGGATGGTACGCGACGTGGCGTCGGCCATGTCTCTGGCCAGAGTCTAGAAGGTGCCAGCATAGTCTCCCAGCAACTATGGACCATGTATGGCGCATCCGGTGGCTTCGACTAGCCCGTAGTAATGCCCTCATCGTGTAGGTGCGTAAGAACGTACGTGCGCACTCAACTGACACTCTCAGGTCATCGTTTGAGTCGTCCTTGACGCGGTGGGTTGATAGGCTTCGAGGTGTCGTTTTTCCCGTTTCGTAGGTGGTTAGGGTGGCCCAGGTACGCAGCTGATGATCCGTCCCATACGCTGCTGGTGCTGACTTGGCAACCTCGTGTCCACTGAGTTTGCCCCATATAGTATGTGCACCAGTCAAACAAACATTCTATTCTTGACCTGCGACATGTTTCGTCGGCCTACTTACCAATCCTACACCAATGAACCTTGCAGCAGGACCAAAAGTTGCAATGCCCATTGGCCGCCAATCCCAACATGCACCTTACCCACTTATCCATCGGACTCGCGTCGTCAGTTTGGAACCATACTCCCATGTCCCCAACGCATGTGTTGGGGTGTTCCCGTACTTCCAAACCTCCACGTGCGCAATCAGGTATTCTGCGGTCGGCGTTTCTGTACCTGTTGGCACCGCACGAGTCTTTCGAACGTGGTCAAGACATCGGGTCTATTGGAAAGGAACGGATTGATGTTCACATCGATTCCGGCAGCGTAGATATGCAAGTAACGATCGTCGGTGTCGCTTTTGGTATGTATATGTCCCCTCCAACTCGGACGGTCGCCCGAGGTCTGCCAAAATACCAATGTAGGGAAGTGCATCTACGTCCGATCCATGACAGCCATCGTCGAGTGCGAGGTGGACAATGGAGGGGTCTTTGCGGGTGAACTTGCACAGACGGTCCTTGGAATGCGCGTATTTCGGGGCTTCGTTGCGGATGAATATCTGTGATACCCGTTCTTTTCCTGATACGGTCGTAGCGCTGGGCTCTTTGAATTAGATGAGGATCATTTGGTCCACGAGAGGCGGTTTGGGGCAACACTGAACGACACTACCGTGCATTGCCAATGACGCAGCGTCCACTCGCCTAGCCTGTGGGCGGGTCAAGTCTGGTTCAGGGCAGACATGTAAGGATAAAACTCGCTCGACAGGATCATCGTCTTCAGATCTTGCAATAGTATCCTCCATGAAGATCCAATGCTAAAAGTTCAAAAATGCATGTTGAAAATGCTCACGGACAAGGGATCCTCGAGTTTTGTCCCAGATCTGCTATCCAAAGACGAACTCGAGCTAACCGACAACAAGGATCATCTGGCAATACACCATTTCCGCACCACGTAGATCTCCGTCCAAGGTTTTCGTGACGATTTCACTGAGCTCGCGGAAGTGATCACGAATGTACAAGTCCTTGGCGAGAAGCCAAAGCAACCGATTCGTGAGTTTGCCACGCACGTTGATCCAGGTCGGCCATGCCACGGTGCATATTGTTCTCCAAAGTCCCCAAAGCGGTTTCCAAGCTGCGAGGGCTACCATGGATGGTAAGCCTCCACACACGAGAACAAAGGTTCAGATTGGTAACCCGTGTGTTTCCAGCCTGCGATCCAAGGACATCCCATGGAAAATGCGGAGGTGGTTGACCACTCCAGTTTCCACATGCGCGACGGAATCGGGGTGGCCCAATGTGATGTTCAATCCGAATCGCTGACCCAACACTGCGAGTGCGTGTCTATTTTCCTTTGGATCGAGGGATTTACCTCCGCGTACCTTCGAGGAAGCAGCTTCTACTACCGTGGACCGTGTCATAGGCACACTCATGAGCGAACGCTACCTGTCGTTCATCGACGATGGTCAGATAGCAAGCAGAGACGATGAAAGGGACATTACAAGGGCTGTCCATAACCTATGATATGACGAAGTTGAGAAATATCCTCGATAGAGACATCGCCCAGTTTGAGTGCATTCTGTTCCCATACCAGTTGAGTGTAAGACGAGAATATTTTTCCACTGACGTGTACGAAGCGAGTCGAGTTATCTATGGACGTACGGGTAGAACCTCACCGCAACAGGAAGTGTCACACTCACAAATCTCTGGGGCGTAAAATCGGCAGTCTTGGAGGCCGTCGAAGCGAATACATACTACCCAAAAGGCATGATGAGAGTACTCGTTCACTAGTTCGTAGAGGGTATCGCTCGGCGATATTCATTAGCACCAAATCCCTGCGTCTCAGCGAGCCTCTGTGCTTCATTGAGTGCAATCACCACCAAGGGCTTGTCCGAATACTCAGGGAAGATCTTCTGCGTAAACATGAACGAAAATGGGACGGCCGCAAACTTTTATATCCAGTTCAGAGGACATAATTCAGTCAGCAATCCTTTTCCGCGACATTCTAGATGTTTACCTGGAAGGGACAACCGGGCATGAAACTAACAAAGTTAGCAACGGCCGACTCTATAGCGTGAATCCACAACTTCAGGTATTTTGCGGTGACCTTATTGCAGAACTCGTCCCTTGCGGTGAACCTAGGGGGGTAACTCACACTACACATCTGCTCAACCCAATGCTTGATGTCTGCCTTGCCATTATTAGCAGCGAAAGATGTTGAAAGAAAGGTTTTCCTACAGGGTCACAAAAAGCGCGGAAAAGAAAGCATAGCAGGCGATATGGTACTTGTGCTCTATCTCCGGGAAGTCGGTCAAGATTTTTGAGGGGATGCTGTCTCGGGCAGGGAAATCGGTGAAGTCATTCGCTTCACGTAGGTTCATGCAGAGTACTATGTCATCCTTTTGCACAACCGAGGACTGGATCACCCACAGTGGACGCATGTGTGATGAATAGCAGCTTGCTTCGAGGAGCAGTTGATTTGCTGGCGCCCGAGCTCTGGATCTGGGACAGATCTTGGTGAAGTACGAGGAACCATTCCCGGTCTTGAATAGTATCATGTTGTATGTCAAATACTTGTAGAATGCGTCAACAGCAACGCTCCGGTGTTCTGCCTCGAAGGTCTTTGACAATTTGCGATTTACATCTAGACGAACGTAGAAGTCCCGGATCAACGTAATTTGGTGTAGTTGCGAGTCCTTGCAAGATGGCTAGACAATCGGCTAGGGATTCGTACTAGATAATGAAAAGAGAAGACAAACACGCACCAAGGCTTCGGATCTCGCGGGCATGATTTGCGCGCCCAAGTGTCATTTAACCTGTACTATGAATCATCAAATGTAATGACGAGTCTGTAAGCCCCGCCAGGTCAAGGTACGTGGGGTCCAAAACATGAATGGAGTGACCAACGATCGACATTAAAGGGGTGGCATAATTCGTAAGAGAGGTCAAGTCCCCCATCCCAGCCGTGGCCTTGTCGAAAGCCGCGTTGATGAATGGCGTCGTCAGAGGGATCTGGACCGGATTAAGCTATTGTATCAACTTGGGGCCACTTGACCAACTCGCCCCGTTTATAACGATCGTACATAGGCTAGAGCATCCTGGATGGGGTTAAATGGGTCAATGACAACTTGTGTTATCTGGATCCTGATCCTGTAAAAGCGTATATATCACTGCATCGCAAAGGGACAGGGTGCATAGAGGCTACATCAATTGATGTGATGAGGCGATCAACTTGGCCGAGGTCTGGCCGAATGGCTATCGGTCGTCGCATAATGCCTTAGTAGTGGAAAGGGGGTTGATTGCTCGTGGCAATATATTGGTTACAATCATGCCCACGTGAAACACAAGCACTAGCGAGCGATCAGATTCGATTAGACAAGGTAAACCAGTCAGTATGGTTAGCACTCGCGATTTCTGCTGATGTCATTTGATCACCACGGTGTCAACATGTGTACCACAGGAGCGCGCAGTCGCAACAATTTGGCATTCATCTTATCCTAGTGGATGTGTACATCCCCGTTGTGAGATGAAGGTGTGTGAGCGAGGAAGCGAAATGCCTTTTGATGAAGCTCATCAGAGGAAGGGTATTGAAGGCCACATTGTCAACACGCGTACAGGGACTAGACGTGATCGAGGATCAGCTCACCAGGATGTCTCTAACAACAGTGGGCGATCGTTGTTTGCTTCAGTAAGGCTAAAACGATCATGATTAGGATGATAATGTAGCTGGTAATTGCGGAGTCTGTTCACATACCTCTGACTCAGTGATGGTGACAATGACACACATCCGAGAGTCCAAGTCTACACTAACTGATAACTGTGAATCAAGGCTTGTGCCATCATCAGGACTTGCCAGTAAGACTGCAGCCCGTTCGGCAGTGCGGTAACTGCCGTCAAAAATGAATCTCCGCCTGAAATCACCGATAGCAATTTCGTTGGTTGTGGTGTACTGCGACGAGCACCGAATATTCCACAACCGACGAAAAAGCCAACGTTCCAACGCTCTCAGTTGGCTTTTTCTCCCAATTTTTTTTCCCTAATTGGTGTTTCCTATTAGTATGCTTAGGCTTGTCTCCCGGCCGACCTCTACGGGACGACTCGGAAAGGTTACTTGCTACGGTTCATCATCGAAAGGTACCGTACGGTTGTGTGCTGGTGCGGTTTGGTTGCTAAAGGGATGACGCAAAATCAGGTTGCAGGTCAATAGCGTCGACCTCCGCGCGCCGGCAAGATATAACGTTGACAGTAGATGGCAAGGAAGTCACCGTCCCACAAGGTTGGTTCTAGCGAATAGACATCCTCTTAGAGCTTGGGTTGAGAAGTGAATAGGTACTGCTTTGATTCAGGCATGCGAAGCGGCTGGTGCTATTATTCCCCGGTGAGCTCCTCTGTTACTATTTGACGACTATCGCGTCCTAATCCCATTCAAGATTTTGCTACCATGATAGGTCAGTATACCACCAGTTATTCGACTGCTTTTTGGACTCACCTACCTTGTCAGGCTCGCAATTGCTGGTAACTGTCGGTAAGTTGAATTCTGCTGAAGATCAAGCATCCCGAATGACATTGGTCGATGTAGTATGTGCCTAGTAGAGGTTGAGCGATCACCAAAACCAGTCGCGTCATGGTAAGCATATCACTTTGTTTTATCTGATACTTGGTCTTCACACTGTGCAGCGCCATGCCGGCGATGCCTGGTGCGAAAGTTTTTACCAACACACCTCTTGTCCACGAAGCTCGGTGAGTCTTGCGAGAGACACCACCTTTGTAGTTCTAATATTTCGACAGTGAGGGTGTCATGGAGTTCCTTTTGGCCAACCACCCACTAGATTGTCCTATTTGTGATCAAGGTGGTGAATGTGATCTGCAAGACCAGTCGATGCGTTATGGTTCTGACCGTACGCGTTTCCACGAAATTACGGGAAAACGTGCTGTTGAGAACAAGGATCTCGGACCCCTCGTAAAGACATCCATGAACCGCTGTATCCAATGTACACGTTGCGTCCGTTTCGCGAATGAGGTGGCAGGCGTCGAGGAGCTGGGTACAACTGGTCGTGGAAACGACATGCAGATCGGCATGTATGTCGAGAAAACAATGGATTCGGAGCTCTCTGGCAACATTGTCGACCTCTGCCCTGTCGGTGCATTGACGAGCAAACCATACGCCTTCCACGCCCGGCCATGGGAGCTCAAAAATACGGAATCTATAGACGTCCTAGATGCTGTTGGCTCAAACATTCGTGTCGACTCTCGGGGGGTGCAAGTCATGCGGATACAACCGCGCACCAATGATGATGTGAACGAAGAATGGATCAGCGACAAGACCCGTTACGCATACGATGGCCTTAAGTTCCAACGTTTGACGACACCTCTGATCAAGGAAGGCGACCGGTTCGTCCCAGCGACCTGGGAAGAAGCTTTACAGAGGATTGCAGACGGCTTGGCGGCTTCGGGTGCTAAGGACGACGAAATTCAGGCTGTGGCTGGTCACTTGGCAGATACGGAGTCCCTTGTCGCCCTCAAAGACTTTGTCAACCGATTGGGTTCTGACAATCTCACGCTCGACCAAGTAAATGGCAATGCACCACCTCCGCATGGCGTCGATGTCCGGTCAAATTATCTCTTCAACGCTACAATCCCGGGTGTAGAGAGTGCCGACGTCATTCTCCTCGTTGGTACCAACCCTCGCCATGAGGCCGCTGTCCTAAACTCTCGCATCAGAAAGAGCTGGCTACATACAGGTCTTGAGGTCGGTCTCATTGGCGAACCTGCAGATACGGCGTACGGCTACGACTACCTCGGTGCAGACACCAAAGCACTTGCTGACTTTGTCGCCGGCAAGGGCGCATTTGCTAAGACATTCAGGGCTGCGAAGAGACCGTTGATCATCGTCGGCAGTGGACTCTCAGAACATCCCGACGGCGCTGCTGCGTACAACGCCCTCGCCAAATTCGTCGAGACCAACAAGAGTACTCTCATCACCCCCGAATGGAACGGTTTCTCGGTTCTTCACCGGGTAAGTTCCATGTATCACATGGGTGCAATCCCTTCATTAGAGTTATATGTATATGGTATAGATCGCGTCTAGACCTGCTGCATACGACATCGGTTTTGTACCCTCAAAGAAAGCCACCACGACGAAACCGAAGTTTGTCTACCTCCTCAATGCGGACGAAGTCGACCCTAAATCGATTCCTCATGATGCATTCGTGGTGTACCAAGGTCACCACGGTGATCTGGGCGCGTCGCTCGCAGATGTATGCTTGCCCGCTGCCGCATACACGGAGAAGTCTGTGACATGGGTAAACACGGAAGGACGATCACAACTTGGGCGTGGTGCGGTGCCTCCACCAGGTGCCTCGCGAGAAGACTGGAAGATCATTCGGTGTGCTTCAACCTTGATCTACCTCTAATGTGCTCTGTTAACCACACTTCTCTTTCAATAGTGCCCTCTCCGAAATCGTTGGCACTCCACTGCCTTACGACGACGTACTGAGTCTACGGGACCGTCTGTGGGAGATATCGCCCACGTTGGTACGATACGACGCGACGGAGCGGACATCGGTGGACGTGGCGCTTGCTGGTCTGAAGACGTTGGCAGCTGCAACGGCAGGTGCTAAGGTGTCTGGCAAGGCATTCAAGAAGCCAATCACCAACTTTTACCAAACGGACTCCATCTCGCGCGCGTGCGTACTTGCTCCTTATTCTGTCATGACTGGGGGCAATACTGACGCATCGCGGTTTCAGATCTGTGACGATGGCACAATGTACGCGTGCGTTCGTCAAGGGTGAAAAGGACGAATTTGGTCAAGGATACATGTCAGAGGCGGCGTCATACGCATGATCGGAGCTTATACATACCAGCATTTTGTTGCAAAGACAAAAATATGTCATGGGGCCTCTGCTTTTTCTTTTTCTTTTCAGAGTGGTCGGATGTTGTTGAATTTTGATGAGATGCTTCATCGCGTCACGCGGTCGCGTTTTCAATTTGGCTACCGATCATTCTGATCAATACGACGTGTGAAGGGTTGAGTTGGATATTCCACCCCACATGTGCATAGACTAGTCAAATCACGACGACCGCGTACCCTCGTCGTGAGCGGTCGTCGTGACGGCAACCGAGTTGGCCGTGGTCCGCCATGTCAACGAGAGACATGCACACCATTAATTGACGTGGTCGCGGTTGAGCTGCACCAAGTTCCCTCGGACGACGGTGTTGTCGATGCATGTTTTTTTCTTTTCTTTTTCCGTTTTTATTTACGCAATCGATGGCATCAATTTAAAGCCTATCTGGGAAGAACCCACGATGCAGGATAAATATTATTGTACAGTACTCCACCTATATGCACAGCGTTGTGCGATGACGCGTGGGACTTGGACGTACCGAGCGACATTTTGCTCACACCGTCACACGGGGCTCGGGCGAACGTGGACTTGACTATGGGCCCGGGGTATCTCTGAGGCCTGAGCTTTTGCAGCTGAAACTTGAAAAACCCCGAGACTGGACCTTTGCGCACTGACACAGACTGACGCGGCACGTCCGGCAATTCTGAGTCAGTTTGTCCCCGGCGGCCCTTGCCGACGGAGAGGCCCTTTGACTCCTCCACATGCGTGATGGCATCAAACCAACCACACTCATACTAGTACCTCCATTCTCACGACAAGGGAAGAGATAAATCACATCATACACAAGAGGCATGAATATTTGAATGGTGGAGAGTTGCTCATTACGTCAAATGCGGGAAAAGAGACCCAGAGTCTACATATTACATTAGAGAACACCCACGAAAATCGGGGGAAAAAGATGTCATCCACATGGATCATCGGGCATTCATTATGCGAGTAAAGCCAAAAAGAAAAGACGAAAACAAGGTAAAAAATGAGATTCGATATGTATCCAACATATTCGTACCTTCGTTCGTCGTATAATGCCCACAGGACATGGTGATGCTGGACACTCACACTCACACACTCCCGTGTTCAATCTCCTCCTTCTCCTTGGTATACTCTGCTGGATATGTCGACTTTGGCACCCAGCCTACCGACGTGCGTGGTGTCGTCTCCTCGAGCATCCGGTCGACTTGTTCGAGTGTGAGACCCTTGGTCTCAGGGATGAGGAAGTAGGCGTATACAAAAGCGCATGTACAGAGGGAGCCCTATACAATGAGAATGCGCATGTGAGTCCATTAGTCGATCATGCAAGGGACGACGAAAATGGCAGCGGCGATGAAAAACGTACCCAGATGAAGAAAACGGACGAGCGCAGGTTGCCCGCATCGGTGTTGACCATGTAGGGGGTGATGACAGCAATGATGGTGTTCCACAACCAGTTGGAGGCCGTCGAGAGACCGATACCACGGGAACGGATAGGGAGGGGGAAGATCTCACCTGTGTGTACATGGAACATGAGCCACAGACCCGATCAATACGCAAAAAAGAAATGGGGGGAAATGGGCAATGGGGTGGAAATAAACATGGGAATCGGAAGGGCAAGACTCACCGATCACGACCCAGGCACCGGGACCCCACGTGGAGGCAAAAAAGAAGATATAGATGGCGATGAAGGCGATCTGGGCATTGACAGCGGGGATGTTATTTGCAACGTCGGCAGTGCCCGCGGCGTTGAGGTGGGTCTTGTTGAAGCCGACGGTGATACCGATGATGGCAACCAAGAACTGGCAAATGAGCATACCAAAAGCACCCCAACTGTAAAAAGAAAATCAATGACCGAGCTGTGTCCGATCCGTCAAACGACTTACATAAGGAGGGGACGACGGCCAATTCTCTCAATGGTCCAGAAGGAAATGGGGGTGGAGAGCACATTGACGAGGGTGAAGATGAGGGAGATGAGGAAAGAGTTGGAGATGGCGCCAGTGGACTCGAGGAAAGGGGTTGAGTAGTAAAAGATAAAGTTGACACCCGTCCATTGCTGCATCATCTGGAGAGAAGTACCAAGAATGGTACGACGGATGTTGCTGCTTCCCTCCCAAAGAGAGCCAGAGAAGCAGTGGAACCAGCTGGACCAGTAGCCAGTGATGGGAATCATCTTCCTTTCGTACTCGGCATTGGAGACAATCTCAGAGAGTTCGGAGGTGATGTACTCGGAGTCCTCGGGTTGACCACGAAGTCGGGCGAGCACGACACGAGCGTCGTCGATCCTGTCTTTCTTAACGAAGTAGCGGGGGGACTCGGGAAGGAGGTAAAGACCAGTTCCGAGGATCAGACCCCAGGCAAATTGGATGCTAATCGGGATTCGGTATGATCCCGTATCTGTCCTATTCTCGGTGGCGTAGGTGACACACGAGGCGAGAAGAAGGCCAATGGTGATACCTGTGTGAAAGATGATTCAGTGATTGACAAAGTTGGGAAATGGGTTGCACTCACAGAATTGGTAGCCAGAGACGAGCGCACCACGAACTTTTCTCGGGCAAATTTCGGACATGTAGAGGATGATGATGGCGGAGACGAAACCGACACCGACACCGGCAATCAGACGGCCGGCGACGATAAGACCAAGACCTGAGGAAGCAGCCTGGAGAACGCATCCAACGACATAGATGACACATCCCGCGATAATGGTTGGTCGACGACCGTACCAGTCGGCAACATCACCGGCAATCAAGGCACCTGCCCACAGGTGCTTAGTCAGCGATGCGATACCAAGAATAGAAATTGGTTGAACCCCACCAAAGAAAGTACCAGCCGAGAGAATGGAGGTGATGAGCGAGTTGTGGGAACTCGTCAAGGTCTTATGGCCTGAGCCTTCGATGATCTGAATGAAGACTGCTGAACCGGTGACACCATTGATGTATCCAGAGTCGTAACCGCTAGCGGGGGATGAGGGGGCGAATAGGCTGGGGTTGAGAGGGACTCACAAGAAGATACCTCCAAAGGCAGCAAAGGCGCAGAGCAAGTAGGCCTTGATAGTGACAGGAGCCTCGATGCGGTGAAAGTCTGTAGGATTAGCAAGAGTGACAGCTCCGCCTGGCATAGCTGATTCGACAAGAGGGTGTTGCGGGTGGAAATCTGATTACGCTGGGAGTGCGAAAGCGCTCAGAACCGCCGAGGTCGAAAAGTGGGCAAGGAAGGGGGGAGCGGAACCGCCTGAGGGTTTTAAGGGAAAAGATGGACTTAAATTTGGTGGGGTGAATTTTACAAACTTGTCCCTGGACCATAGAGGAAAGGCATTCATTCCCCACGCGAGTTGGTAACCCCACATCACAACGGGCTGTCATACCCGCATGGTCTCCCATCGATGATATTATCATCCAGCCGATCGTGCCTGGTCCACCACTCCATTTCAGCGACAACCACTGGTGAAATACTAGTGAATGAATATACGGAGAGACACTCCTTGCGTGGACCACGTCATTTCTGTCAACTCAACTACCCCAGGTGCCAGCAAGCGACATCCAGCATCGCATGGGCACCCCGCGGGCGTCACAACGTGGAGTTTCAGCCAACCGTAATTAATTGGTGACTGGAAAGTATCCTTTCTTGACAGTTTTTCGTGCCTGCAGTCAAGTCTCGTTTGCCCGGGTTCATGTCGCGAGTTCACCCGATGCTGACACGATGATGTAGCATTCAATGGTGGTGACACGGTCAGGCACGATATGTTGCACGGAGTCCGTCAGCTGAGGTCCCGGAATTAATACCGCAGTCCCGCCCGATCGGTTCCCGCGCTCAGCGGACAATCTAAAACAGTCTCTTTGCGTTCCGGTATAGGTCCTGGGTAGGTTCATTGTTCCCCGCTCTTCTTCTCTTGGTCTCACCGCCGTGATCCCATCAAAGAAGATGCGGCATTCGACCCCCCGTCAGGCCAGTCAAGTCAATTCTATGGCGATATCCTCGCCGAGCACTCGCGCACGCGTATACTAACTTTGAATGACCCGGCACTCCCCGAGGTTGTTCCGTCCGCGCGTCGCTGTGTCACCTCGAGTTTCAAGCTCGGTTGAGACCGGCAGTCCACCCACTCTCACTCACTCACTCTTTTACTCTTTCTTTTACTTGTGATTCCCGCTCGAGACGAGATTCGGCACCCTGTTGAATCCTACCCTCTTCCATGAGTGTACTCACACAGGACGGAACACATACCTGACAATAGCTGCACTGTTACTTCAGGAATCATAAGTGGATGTCACGTGATGTCCGTCAAGACATGCCTCGGAGGAAATGGCATGATCCGTCTGGCTACCACATCCATAGATGTTGCGGTGAACACGGCCCTCCATATCAGATCAAAATGTAATGATTCCAACGCCGATAATATCCCTCCGTATCATGGGCTAAACTCGCCGAACCTTTTTCACGTGAGGAGTTCGGTAGCAGTAGTGCTGCATCATTCTCTGCGATGCTATAAGCAGTGAGTGTCACAGTAGCATAGCGGTAGTCGCTTACTCGAGTGTAGATTTCATTGAATTGATCATACCGTAGGCGTCCAATCAATGCTGATGATGTCATCATATCGTGTCCAATCCATAGCGGGAGAGTGCACTGCGGACCGACCCGTTCAAACCTAAATAAAAACATGGGTTCTATGAGCACTTATATCTAACAACTGGACACGTATGCGACGCCTCAATGAGTCACCCGACTCAGTGAACATGAATCCGGGAAGGTTCAAGGTACTGTCAAGATGCAATTAAGTGTGCCGACACTGACTCAAAGAAAGATAGAAATGACTGCGACGATCCCTAACCTGATCTGTCCTGATCTCACATACTGCGTCTACTGCAAAGTGAGGTGAAGCCCCTGATGAAGCACCACTCACCTGATGAGTCCAGGCCTAGCGCCGGGGGAATCTCGCGCAAGATCTCTGCCGAGTGTGTGCGCCATCAAGCGTAGACTTTGCCATCTGCTCAAAATCCCCTCGGGATGACTCTGAGAGTTGGCTAAGTTTGCAGGTCAGTGGCTCTCGAGCGCGCACGGGTCTAGTCCACTAGTAGGTCCGTCACTGCTTAGTCCGGGATTGTGACCGTGATGTCGGTTGCCCTGTCTTGCCCTCTGCGCGTGTCACGAGATGCTTTTCGGGCAGGGTTAGGCATGTGATGACGAACTTCGGAGAGCTCAACGCCTGGGACACTTCGGAACGATGGACGAGCGGGTGGCTGGTGGCGGAACACTGGTCTCTCGTCACGATGGATGACGACACTCGGACTTCAAAGGTTGATGATCCGCAGAGCGCTCACCGGTGCACCGGTGACTGGCCCCGGCTCTCCGAATATGAATCGGACGTCCGAGCGGGACGCTGGGAACTCTGAGTCGTGGAGTGTCAGTAACGCTTCGACCACTGCCAAACATATGTGTCCAGGAATGATCTGGGTACATGAAAAAGCGCTAGTCAGGATCAGCTGGCATAAACGGTAGGGTCGAGAGCTGAATAGGAGAAAATCAGTGGCCTCGGGAGTTGGGGGGCTTCCGGCGGTGGCGTATCCAAACCCCGTCGTTTCGGCCGTACTCGGCAACACTATACGGGACTCCACGGCTGATCGGCAAGATGAGATGCCTTGCCGAGTGACTTCCGATTCATTGTCCGAATATCACTCTTTTTTTCGGAGCCACAATGTGGGCTCAAGTGCTGTATCATCTCTTGAACCAGACATGTCATCTACGAAGCTTTGGTCTTGAACCCGCGGAACATTCCAGATGTTTCATGCAGTCCCAAGACGGTACTCCGAACGGGGCCGAGCCATTTAAACTTACTCGGCGTTCCGATTGCTTTGATGGTATGCGTAGAATCACGGTATGGCCTTTCATCCTGAATCCAGACCGCCCATCGGCGTAACACCGCGGGTCGGCCAAGCAACGTCGTACCCGTGACGGTACGGGTGCGGTATAAACCGTACTACCCGCGGATATTATCATCCATGTGTTTTTGATCTAGAAGATGTCAACGGTATTGAGAAATAAGTACTCGTAATCGATGTCAGTGATGCTAAGCACTGTAAGGGTCCTCCGAATCCTCACTAAGGTGATAATGACTAACGAAGAACATCAACTTAAGATAATCAGGAGCCATCCGGTGCAACTTTGGGTACGGAACGCAGTTGTTTAACCACCGTTTCGGAGGGTTGTCCACTTTTTCCACTGGCTGACGCACTGGGTAGTCTTTGAGCTCGTCGGATAGCTTTGCAGGGAAATATTTTCGAAATCATCTGCTGGCTCAGAGACAGTGCATTAGCTTATCGGCGTTAGCAGTGGTCAATAACGTAGAAGATCGTCGCACCTTCAAGTCACCAAAGTTTCTCTCGGTAAGTGCAGATACATTATCCTTGTAATGATCAATGTGCTCTTCTCGAGTCAGATTTTGTGCGGCTTCAACCCGTTCCTCTTCTCAGTTCTGCACTTGGAAGTACTCTAGCTTCCGAGCTTGTCGAAGCTGACCTTGACGAGCAATCATCATTCGCCATGGAACCCTCCCAACTCTGAGATGAGACTTGGAACTCATCCTTATATTCAGCCATGACCAACTGCCACTCGAATCTTCCCTGCTACCCGAGGATAGAATCGAAGGAGAGTGTTCGATCATACATTAGATCGCTCGGGTGGTGTTTAGGAAGGTCAAGCGAAGCCTAAGACGGGTCGACGATCTTCGACTCGATCGTCGATCGACATCATGCCAAGCAGCCTCAATACCCGTGCTACCCGAACCCGCCACATCCGAACCCCCCTTAACTGTGGTGTGCGCCAAACCCGTGTTACACCTTGTTTACAAGTGTTCCGTTCGCCGCCTCCACCACAAGCGTCGATCGGTACCGTTCGATCATTGGTGAAGCTAAGCCTCCGAATTATGAATCCTCTTCTTTCATTTGACGCATACTTGGATGAACGAACCCTCCGTGATCGATTGTCCTCGGCAGATAGCTTCTGTCTGGTGTAATATGGCACGGGACCTCCGAATTGGTGAATGCGATCATATTGGTTTTCTTTCGGACTATCGAGGAAGAGTGTTATAGTCGGGACACCGCGCGAACGAGGACCCTTTGGACGGTGACAAGTTAGTTGTCTTTGGCTCCCTCCTCTCTTTTGACACCAATGACCATGTTTAAGCGCTTCGAGTCGTGGAAGTGTTCGATGTTCTTCGCCTTTGGTGCAAATTCTGGTACATATCGTCTTCCCCTTTGCCGTTCCGTTCATTCTCACTCCCCTCAGGGGTCTCGCTCGGGAAGAAAACAAGAAATATCCTCCTTAATGGTGGAATCGCAAATACGATATCCATGACATGTCTCAGAACACTCGTATGCATACCGTGACTAATACACACCCAATCCTTTATATGCTACCAATACAATACGGGATAAGGATACACACCCGAAACTCCTGCCCTCGCCAACAGAACTCAAAACACATCTTGCTTTGCACGTACCCCGTCTCGTTCATGTTTCGTCCACCTCTTGATCTCTCGTTTCTTTATCTTTATTCGACGTCCTCCGAAACGACTTCAAGACACCTCGCATGCGTGACACGGCGCGGTTGACAACGGCCTTGGTCCTCCCATATGACCGGATACGGAAAATATACGTGAATGCATACATGGCACAAATCTGTACATCGGGCCATCAGCATAAAACAACGTTCACGAAAAAGTCAAGTCGAGTAAGGAAAAAGGAAAAGAAAGACGGGAATCGGGTCGACTCACATTGAATACGATAAATGCACAAAACAAACCCACGTCCCTCCACCGATGGGCATACTGCATGTTAAACATGCTATAAAGCCATGCATCTGCCGTGCTGGCTGAGCAATATAGACAGTCCGACCCGTCGTCTGAGTTTTGAAGGTATCCCCCCGCGCTCGAGACAAAGGGGTCGAGGTAGGATGCGCAAGAGTAGCCCGAAGGCGGTTGGATCACTGCAAACTCTTTTGCGGAACATTGGACCGACTGTCCAGAAAGAACTGTGCAGGGGACGCTCGTCAGAAAGACGGGGCCGTCGACGGTATACCGGAACAAGATCACTTACTCTGGGATGCCAATCCCTCGATGAGGTATGTGTAGGGCGAGACCCTATACATCCATTGCCACCACCCAAGATGCGAATACGGTTGAACGACCCCGTTGAAGGTCAACACAAAGGAGAAGAGAAAACTGAACAGAATGCCTGCGATCTCTGCCGTGGGACTCATCGATGCAACGGCTTGCCCGATGGTGGTGTAATAAATTGGAAAGAGAACGCCAAGGAGCAGGTATGTGTATCCGCCCCTGTCCGTCGGGAAACCGACCGTCCAGTACCAGCAGAGGAAGAAGAGCGTCGATCCTAGGATGTTCCAGGGGAGTTCCACGAGGATCTGCGACGTGACGAGCGCTGGCCACGAATAGATCCTGCTGGGACGTTCTCGGATCTCGTACACATCACGAATGTTCAAAAAGATGACCTGGAGTTGATTTGCGAGGGGTACACTCAGAATCAACGCCATGAACACTGCCTGGTAGAGTCTCAGTCTCAGAATCCGATTAACGACGTGACAGTGAATACGCACAAAGAGTTTGTTCTGCGTGCCCGAGAGAGAGTCATTGCGCTTGAAAAAGGTGAATCCGATGAACAGACCACCGACGATGTTCAGCATCAGCTTTGCGATCAAGTAGGTCGGGCTTCTCCAATAGTGTGCAAGATTGCGCATGAGCAGTGTCCATACTTGATAGACCCAAGGCGTCGCGAATCCGGAACGGATGGCGGCAGACACAGGGGGTGTGTTCCGTCCCTCAGCAACGACGGTATCGATTTCGTTGTGGATGAGCATCGCCTCGGGGGAGTTGATCCAGATTTGGTGCCAATCTACCTTGCTGGTTGTTGTTGCCCCAGCGCCAATGACATCGAGAATGAACTCGGCCCTGTTCAAGACATTGAAATGCTATCCTGGATGTCCATGGTAGTCAAAACCAAGCACACGTACGGGTTTTCCTCGACATCACAGTGACGCGAACCATTCCCTTCGAAATACTGGATGAGTGTCGTAGCGCTGGGCCCAACCTCGCCAAAGTAAACAGTTTCACCCCCCTTTCGCAGCAAAAGCAGCCGATCAAAGACCTGAAAGAGTTCAGCGGAGGGCTGTACCAGCCCAAGTTAGCACGCGTAGACGTCCAGGAACTATGGTTGCCAACCTGATGGATGCTGTGTGGGAATACCGTCAGCGATTACGTGTGGCAACAAAGTTTGAAGATGAACGAACGTGCAAAGAATCGCTTGCCCGCTATCTGCTAGGTCCCGCAGAAACGAGACAATCGCCCACGCGCTCTGTGAGTCCAATCCAGAAGTAGGCTCATCCAGGAATAATAGTAACTTTGGCTGGAAAAGATCGTTCAGCAACTAGCTGGCCACCGCGAAGGAGCGAGACACGCGCGCACCTTGGCAGCCAGTTCTACCCCAATAGTCGTTCTCTTCTTCATTTCAACGCCAAGCGAGCCGACTATCGCGTCTTTATAAGCGTCCAGCCCACACATCCTCAAACACCTGTCGACACTACACGCAAAACCTCAAAATCGGTACGATCGCGAAACAAGAAAAAGCTTACTAGGCTTCTTTCTCGGCTTCTGGAACACTAAATGGCTGCCTTAACTTTGCTGAGAATAGCAAAGCCTCCCTAACTGTCATTGTCGCAAGGTGCGTGTCCGTTTGCTGGCAGTAACCACTGACAAAGCTCCGTCTAGTATAACATGCGGACAGGCGAGCAACTCACGTCTGAGCCTGGAAATCGGGGGGCAGAGGGTGACCATCCACGAGACGAGTCCCTGAAACAATGCCTGTTTCGGTGCGCTCTGCCAGCACGTTCAGGAGGGTCGTCTTTGGAAGAGAAACATCAACGCCAGTAAACTACAGGAATTTCCATTATATGTACATACCTTCCCGGCTCCGGATTCGCCCATGAGCGCCGTGAGTTTCCCTGGAGCGACATAACCAGAAACGCTGTTGAGGAGGCGTCGACCTGCAACCTCATAATTCATGTGTTGCCAGGTGAACGTGTTCTTCATCCTGGGCTGGTGCTGCAATGCTTCGCGGATATCCTCCTTGTTCTCCCTTCGTGTATCCGATTCCGAGTTTGTAGAACTTGGAACCTTGGTCTTCTCCTCGTCAGAATTTGATCCAGGGGATGTTGCACTTTGAGCGGTGGAAGCCTTTGAACCTTGCTTGAACAGCATGACAGATGTTGCGCCAGCCAAACTGGTGTTGAACTCGGTAAATATGAGGAGGAGAATCATGAAGAAGATAGCAAAGGCAAGCACGATCCCGAAGTTCTGACACGATATGAGGTTAGCCGGAAGAGGTAACAAAACTGTGAACCTACCCTCCACAGGTGATCATACGAATAACCGTACGAGAGAAACACAAAGCGATTTCCATTAACATACGGGTTCCCTGTTTGAGAGCCTACCGTCGTGCACGCTTTGTTGCTGTCAGGGAACGAGCCATACAATGAACCACTTGGTACGAGCGTCCCGCAAAACCCGTTAATAGTATGAAACTCGTTCACTATGAGGGATTCAAATGAATATCTGATCGGCTAGTACTCTCTGTAAGCTTATGAGCATTCGAAGGAAATAGATGACTTACGTTAATATAGGTGATCCACCGCAGAGCACCAATCATGGATGGTTGGGGTATGATGTACCCAGCTAATTGGAATCCATAAGGATGTTGGCTGCGATCTGCCAGCGACGAAACACTGACTGTACAAGGATACCACCAATATTAGAATTCCAGCAAATGCTTGAGCTGGTGCCTCCGATTTGAACGCTGCTGCTAGACTGCGAAATAGGGCTTTTCCCAGGAGTGAGGTGACGAACTCGAATAGGAAAAATATGCTACCACGGAAGCCAAACATAAGTAGAGGAACAGGGGAGGATGCGTTTACTCACAAGAACTGCCCAGCAGAGCGTTGAAGCCCGACCAAGAAGTATAGCACGATGCTGTACAATAAGAGGATAGTGAACGAAATCGGTACATCGACTAGAGTTAGCGCAATCGCTTCGACGAAGGGGTGGTACATGGCTGCCTTGTAGTGTCGCTGGATGATCGGCCTCAGGGAAAAGAGGGAGGGTATCTCTGACATCGCGAAGAGTGCAGGAAGGAAGACGGCACTGCGAAAGTCATTAGACAAGGAGAGAAAAGACGGAAAGGAACTGACAAGAATAGAATCCCACCCCGAGAATAATATGCTGTGGTATTTGTTGACAGTTGCAGGAACGTCGTCCCGAGAATGATCGCTTGCAGGATGAATACGCTGGTGTCTCGTTGGCCAAAAAGTTCAAAGAGGCGCAAGGGACCCTCACCATGTGTTTATAACGAGAACTGAAACAGCGCCGGCCTGTATCTGAATCCTCCTGCCCACCACGCTTCGAATTTGCATAGGGATGGAAATCGTATATGGGCTTTGCTTCTGCGTATGTCTCGCATGCTCCGCCTTGGCACTTTCACGATATGCAGAAATCAGATCTTCTTTCCCCACATACTGTTCTCGAAAAGATGCCATGTCCTCTAGATTTTCCTGCATGATCGACGATTGCCGATAATACCGTTCGAACTCTTCCGACGTTGAAGGAACTCCACTCACACCATCTCGGACCTGACGCCCATTGGGGTCTGTTACGGCAACCAGGAAGTCGGACGTCGTTTGCCGGTTTGCTGGTTCGTACCCCATGTCGATGAAGTACTGCCTTGCTTCATTTGCCGGGCCGAAATAGACCATTCGACCTTCGTAGATCAGACAAACCTTGTCGAACATCTCATAAAGCGACTCTCCTGCTTGATAAATCGAGACAATGGTGGCCACCCTGATAAGGTTGGTCGCAATCCGCAAAGCATGGACATATTCGACCGCTGTGGACGCGTCCAGACCCCGTGTGGAGCTGAGGAATAGCATAAATACCACAAGTTTCAGGAAATAGTCAAACGTACTTGTCCCAGCAGGCCAACAGGTTCCTCGTTGCCAACGTTTCGCTTATAGACACTCGTTTCTTCTCCCCACCGGAGACCCCACGCAATGCAGCATCTCCAACAGGCGTTTTTCTCACGTGTCGCAGGCCAAATAAGGTCATCAAGACATCCCTGATTTGAATCCAAAATTGTTTGCGTGTCAATCCTTGAACACGCGCCTGGGGAGCGCGCGTCTTTGCGGCGAAGCCAATTGTCTGTTCGACAGTTAGCGTTGGGAAATGTACGTCGTCCTCTGGGCAGTATTGGACATCTCCACGATAGTGAAGGCGAATGTCGTCTGGAGAAAAAGAGTTGTAGCAAACCTCCCCTTCAATGGCATGGAATTCATCGCGCCGATTCGCCAATACTTTGAGTAAGGTGGTACACCCTGATCCCGGCCGGCCTAGAACAACTGATCAAATGTCATTAGCCCGTAGATCGGTTCAATGGTGCAGCAACACACGAAGCATCTCGCCGGGACGAACGACACCCTGAAAACCGCTTATGATGTCACGCAATGGCGGGTGTCGGAGGTTCTGGATAGCACGTAAAACGTTCATCGGATTCAAACTCGAACTGAGCGTGGATTGCAATGACGACGCAGCGCCTTTTCCAACCACACGAAGCTGATCGAACAACACTCCGAGCTCGCGCGATTTGATGTCAGCCTCGCCACGCCTGCGAGCCAGAGTTTTGGTCAGTACGAAACGGAAGCTTGCGAGATTGTGGGTTGCACCTTTTGAGTACGTCCCGCAAAACTGCCTCAAAGTCGAACGCCTCGTCAGCCGCCTCGGCAGTCGGAGGTCTCTGACCCGGTATTCCCAGAACTTCTTCATGGCGCTCGATCTGTGTTCGCTCGCTTGGAGCTGTAGACATCCTACTCAATGTGTGTCGTAACGCGCCGACCCCTCGCGGATCGAAATAGTCCAGGTTTATGTGGGAGGCAGAAGACACTGCGCGAGGCCGCTTGCATCCTCGACCTTGCTGAGGCTCTCTCTGATCTGCCCGACTCGCGGAAGCGATGGGAGGGTCTGCCAGACCGAGTACCGCATGGAGATACTCGGTATTCCCCAAGTCTTCCAGCACCGCATTGGCAGAGTTGGGCAGAGTTTGTTCATCGTGCGCTTGAGCCTCGTCGCCTTGTGACATGATGGGCGCAAGTCACTAGTCGATGAAAAGGTTAGATAGCAAACACGGATAGGGGACTCTCAAAGAGTCTACCTGACTAATGATCGATCATAACGTTGCGTGAAACCGGACTGACCTAGAATCTCTAGAGGATCCTTACGAGCGGCGGCACGCGACATGATTAGTCATGACGAAACACCAATATTCAAATGCCACGTACGTACCTCAAGACCTCACCTTCGCCCTCGACGCCAATGATTCGATTGCCGAGCACACTCCCCAATGTTGCACTCTTTTTTGGCCACGATCGGGTGGAGCCTCGCCTGTTCGGGAAACCGATTGTGCACCGCCACGGCCACACCCGCCAGATCGTGGTATCATCGCGATACCGATGTGACAAGGATTAGAGGCTCGCACGTTGAGAACTTTGAAGCATCCTGGCCGGCAAACCGATATGTTCGTGTCTACTCAAAGACAGGAAAGATTCTGTTCTTAAAATGCAGGAGAGGCAATGCGACAAGATAGGACCTCCTTATAAATGATTGCAAGCGGATGGATGTATTCATTCTTGAGGCACTCACCAAGGAATCCCGTTGGAACGGCCAATCTACATGTTCAAGAAATTAATGATATTGAAAGCGAGCCTACGATACGATCGATGGTATGTTCCAATCAGCAGGAAATAAGTAGATGTAAGAAAAGATCGTGTACACAGATGAAATATGTCTGCTAACACGGAGAGAAGCAGCGGATCACAAGAAGAAGGCTGAAAGAATCTAAATTGGTGGTCAGAACAACGTACAAGAGTTGCCACTTGCCTGAATCGTCGTCCATGTTATAATGGCAAGGTCGGACGAAGCTGAACTTGCGAAACGAGATTAGCGAAAGCTGACGCTTCGCGGCACTTCCCAACTCTTTGAGTGTCCGCCAGATCCGTCTCTAAGAGATTCGTGATGCTTCAGCAAGAATTAGACTGCATCAACGACATAAGTATTGCGCACACTGAGACTCATTGGCGGGTATAACGAGCTTTCGTTGGAAGAATATACGTTTCTTGCACCAGCCGTTCCATTCGTGTTTTCTGTTGCGCCGCTTTGTGATAGTTGTAACACTGACTCGGTGGAGAATCTCTAATAATCACTATACTCAGGGCCCAGGTTGGTCGGAACTGGATTCTACTCACAGGGATGAAGCTTTGAAAATGCTGAGCCGAAGGATCCCTGGGGTAAACAGAGTAGACCGTATTGCTACCACGTTGTTCATCCTAATTGTTTGTCAGTCATCGTCAACCTGAAATGTGCTCTCATGGTGAGACTCAAAAGAGTCACTCACCTCACTAGCGTACATATAACTCGAAGATGCGCCATAGGGATGGTGGATCATCCTGAAGCACAGAACATTGGGTGCAAAAGAATCTAGAGAAGGTTGATCTTGAAACTTCAATGAGGAAATGCGGAACCCCCCCTGGGATACTCCCAGTTGACCAATGGATTTCCGAATCTGTTAGTGGTACAGAAGAGACTGCGGTGCTCCTAGTAGGATGAAGGAGAGAAAGACTTGAGGTAATTACAAGCGCGAGTAAGATGGTTGCTAATGCATCTAATGGGGCTTCTGATGCGGTCGCCGCAGCCAATTCATCAAGTGATGTTTTCACAGCCCAAGTCTGGCAGCGGATATAAGTACACCCATACGCGTTAGCTAATTAGCCGATGTCAAGTTTGACGTTACCCCGAGAGCTCTTGATCTTGAACCGCGTACACACTCAAGCCGAGAATACGTTCGACGACATTCTCGTACATACGATATCTTTGTCGTTGAGCCACACACGGGCTCAGCCTGATGGTGCATATTTAAAGATGCCCCATGCGGACATTCCTTTCCGTCGGAGCAAATGGACCGTCGCGCTACTTACACAAAAGTGGCTAATCTCGATATAGTCCACGGTAAGGGACAACTTACCCTCACTATGTTTGGATCGCGAGTAACGGTTGTTATGGGTACGGGTAGATGTTGGTCGCGAGCATACTATTGGCACCCCCATGAAGTCTGCCCAGAGGTCTTCGAGCATGCATCACTGTAGTCTATATTCGTGGTGAACGTTCACCCTGAAGTTCTTGTGGCGCCTATATAGTATAAATTTGCTTTGCTCAGTCCAATAGCGTTGAAGAAGCGGGTTCGCTTCTTCCGAAATCGTTTCACAAGGAGCTCAGCCCGGTCGGTGACTTACTAGTCTATCGAAGGGCAGTACTTGAAACAACCTCTATGGGTGGAGGGAGTCATGCGAGGGTTACCTCGCTTTTGCTGTGAATAGGTTGATCCAGATGGGGAATCGCGATCTACACACCAACAAGATACCCATACAATACGGACACGCTATGCACGCTTGCCGCTTCGCGAGATTCATTCGGGAATCCCGGGGTTCACAAAGTGCTAAGAATCTCACCTCACCTCACCTCAGTTCGGGGAACGATTCGCTGAGGTGACCCTAACGAATGATCACTAGGATCAAGAAAGTAGGACTGCGGTAGTATGTCTCTAAGATTCCGGAGGGTAACCTTGTCGTCTCCGCCGCTCGCAAGATGGCCGTCGTTAGAGAGCGCAATGAATCACACTCTCGATGGCGGGACCAATTTGGGTGTGGGTTGGTGTCCCGGAACGAGACAAAACGAGACGAGGCGAATGCGATGAATTTCCCATTTGCTAGGGCGATGGATGCAGGCCGGTTGTCAGTTTGAACATTCCACTCCGTACATGAGAGTAGGGATCCGGACTCGGAGACATGAAAACACATGATTTTACCTGCGTAGGATGCTGTCGACCATCGTTGGACCATGCAAGCGAGGTGTTATAATGCGAGCTGACTCTGTCGGGTCCGGGGATGTTGACAAGGAGTTGGCCATCCGAGCGGTCGTAGATGCGGATCGAGTTCTGTTCTCTTGAAGGAGACCGCATTGTTAATGCGGTCTCCGATTGACGTTCGTCTCATCCATTTCCATCTAAGACGACCCTGGTGAAGGTTTGAAGAGTGGTACAACTCCAAATGTGGGCATACTCGGGTCGTAGTACGGGCTGCGCTACTGCAACATCTATCCGATTGTCACTTACATGCTGTGCATGTAAATTTCCTCGATTAACGTTACATATTTGAGGGGTGTGTCCCTTGGACCGCCCAAGTCTCCTTTTGCAAGCCTGCGAGGCGAGACTAACGAAAGAAGTACAGACCCACCTAAGATGCAGAGGAAGTAGTCCAAGTTGAGTCACGTTATTTGATGGTTCGCAATGTGGATCAAGCATGCTACATCACTCTTCTCATTGATTGCCTAAAAATACACACTGTACACATACTATCGCTACATTGAATAAATTACACTTGACTTTGTATCACAAGCCGCGCTGGTGGCGAGTGATTTACCAGATAAGCTGACCACTATCAAGATATTAGCTCTTCCGTTGACAAAGTGACAGTGATAAAATGATGCATACCCGTCGACAAGGTAGTCACCGCCCGTCATGTAGCTCGCATGCGGGGAGAGGAGGAGCAAGGCTTGGCCAGCAATCTCCTTCGGCTGAGAACGACCAGCAGAATGTGAATCATTAGAGACATATAGCACGCCACGACAACGATTCTGACCTGTGCGAATCGGCGGAGGGGAACGTTGTCCTTCTGGTGCTGTAAGATATTCTTGTCCATGTCCTTGGTCTGGTCAGTCTCGACTACAACGTCGGCTCCGTCAGGGGTAAGTGTAAGGGGTAGAATTAAAGCGACGCACCGTAACCAGGAGAGACAGTGTTCACTCGAATGTGCCTCTCAGCCCACTCAGCAGCGAGGGCCCTCGCGAGGTTGCGGACCGCGGCCTTGGACGAGTTATAGAATGCCTTTTTATTAACATTCAGCATCCAATATTGCATGCGGCGAGAACGTGAGACCAACCTGAGTCAAGGGCTCGTTACGAGCAGACTGGTTGATGATCTGTGCGCTCATGGAGGCAGTGATGACAATAGAGCCTTCCTGGTCGCGCTCCGTCCAAAGCCTACAGGGCAGGTCCACGTCAATATTGCAACCAAAGAGGGAAAAAGCTAGTCCACTTCGCAGCTGCACGGCAGGTGTTGAACACGCCATAGACGTTAACACCAAAGACCTTTTGGAATTCGTCATGAGACAGATCCAATGCGGGCTTGACAACCGAGATGCCAGCGTTCTAAAACACGAATCAGCGAGAGGCAATCAATTCATCAACGAGTGAAAACGAACGGCAATGACACCGCGGAGCTGGCTGCCGAGATCGGTTTCGATCCGCCTGAAAGTATCAAGCAACTTATCGAAATCGCACACGTCGCATTGATAGGCCTGAGGAGTGAAGGAGGTTAGAAAGAAATATACAGTAGGCGGATCCAGCGAGGACGTACCCGGACTTTGACATTCTGGAACTCATCCTGAATTTTCTTGGCTACGTCAGGGGCATCCGTGGATTTCCTGAACGGCGGGCATAGTAAGCGAGAAGTGAATGAAGAAATAATTGTCAAGGCAAACCTGTAGATCATGGCAACATTCGCGCCTGCCTGAGCAAGGGCATAGCTAAACGCTCTGCCAATGCCGCGGTTGCCGCCCGTGACGACAACGGTTCCTGCAAAAGTGCGCACAGGGGCTTCAGCTCGGACGTGCGATACCTGCACTCGACAAGCGGTGACCAACCCTCGATTTTCAAGGACATCGGGACTGAAGACGACATTGTGGAGGTAAGTAACCTGAAAAGAGACTGCGTGGTTGAGATTTTCGCGAGGTGGCTGATGATGGCAAACGGGAGAAGACACTGGGGTTGACAACCGACGAGAAGCGGTTGGACTTATATATGCTCGCCCTTGATGGCCCCTCTAGAGTGCTTGACGAGGTCGACGTCACATCCATACAATACTATGCTTGCCTAATCGGGGCTCAGGCCGTCTAGTTTGAATTCTATCAAACTGGCTCAGATCGAGTGACCTCACCCTCGATCCACTTTGTTCAGCCCCTCGCCGGCGCTCAAAGATCTTGGCTCGAAGGGCAATCCCTTAAATTGACAAAATGAAGTGACTGAGTAGGGTCGTTCAACACTGGGGTGTATCCACAAGAGTGCCGCGCACGAATAAATCAATGTTAATCCACTACCCCAGACTGCACTTGGTCATAGCCGATCGATGATCGATCTGGACCTGAGTACACTCTTGGGTTTCAGGTCAATTGAAAACCGATCTAATGGCTCGAGACCACTTACGATCGAGGCGCCATATCAGCATCGTTATGCCCTCATGACACCTACAGTGACCTCTACTTCTGCACACTCTCCATCCTTACTACAACTGCTCTTTGCGAACGCCCCAAGCACCCGTGAGCTTGCCCATTGCGTCAACGCTAGAACGTCAGTATCTGGGAGGGTTGACCGCACATGAGGTGAGAGCGTGATAATGAGTGCGGGTGATGTTGTCCGTAGACCGCTCTGAGTGTGTTTTGGGTGATCACTCGAGTGACCATGCGCATGTAAATCATGAGAATGATGGTCACGAGAATGGGTATGATGAGCATCGCCGTTTGAGCGCGCGTGAGTGTCAACGGAGTCCATCTGCGATGTGCGCGCATCCACGGATCGTGGCTGCCCTGCAGGTACGACCTGCCAAACGTGTGGTGCTGGTAAATGTACGACGTGCTCATGACGCTCAATCTAGCGTGTCTCAGTTCAGCCACCTCACCGAGACACCAGTTTATGCCTTCACTTCACGTACCTCTCTAACAACCCTCCAGAAGCCCTCCATTCGCCCAACAGGCTCACTAATCCCTACGGGAACCATTAATCCACCCTTATTCAATACAGGAGATATCATCGGCGGCGCTGTTTGTAGTAAAACCCCGCCAAGCACAACGCAGGCAGCAAACGCCACGTGCGCAGTGACGATCACTTCCAGCGCAGCAAGCGCAAGATCGAAGGGTGCATAGTGTGACCTACAATCACGGTCATCGCAATTAAATAGGGTCTCAGACGAGCCAAGAACATGAAATAAACTTTTTACACTTACACATCTAGAACCATCTCGGCGCCTAAGATCGCTAGGCAGAATAGGATTGGTGGAAGTGCATACGGGTTCCGAACGATCCGTTGAACACCTGTTCGACGCTCTGCCGGCAGAGGTGCTTGGTATCCCAGTCGTAAGAAAGAGAGGGGGGAAGGGATATGTTTGTTGGTTACTATTAGGGGCCAGGTGACTCAGGAGTGAGGCGTGACAAAGAATGGGCCGGGACCTACTGCTCACTAGCACTTCGTGCTGACCGAACACAGCAGAGGTGCCTACTAATGAGAGAAGGACTAGACAGATGAGCAGGACAGGGAAGCGAAGACTGAATAATTGGTAAGTCCGCTATGTTGAAGGGAGTCTCGATCAATAACTCACCCAAGTGTCTCGGGTTTTTCATCGCCCCAATGGTGATGGTGCCCATCACCAGCACCTCTCACAGCACCACCGCCATGACCATGTCCGTGGGTATTACCTCCGGCAGACAACAATAAATGCTCGACAGCCTCTTTCGCGACATAGACACCCGCAAACATCAGATACACACACTGAGCAAAGAGCAGTGTCGTCCCACGGCGCGCGGGACTAAACTCAATATGGTCAGTCGCGTCAGGGAAGTGATAGATGAGTCAGACCCACCCGTACATCCCATTCACCTTTCGTCTCATCTGTCTTGCAATAATAACAGGCCCAGCGACGCCCAATGCATCGAAAACGACCCAATAACCTAATCCTGTACAAGCGAGCGAGCCAATACTCTGACCACGTGTCCACAACAATGCACCCAAAGCAAATTGAGCAGAAGCGGTCACCAAAGCAGCTGTTCCCGCAGAGGACACGTTTTTGCTCTCAAGCGCGACATCACTAGATTGGGGGGACGATATCGAGTTCGACAAAGAAGCTGCAGGAGGCTTGGATTGGGAACGTGGGATAAGCTCGGCTGTTGGGAAGAGTTTTCCCGCATCCGGGTTTGGAGCCCATGGAGAGATCGGCGTGGGCGTAGGTGCAGCTTGTAGACCCTGCTCCTTACTCGGTATTTGCAGCGTCTGTAGCTTCCCAGGCTCGAGGAATGAAAAGAAGTTGTGTGAAAGTGAATGTTTATGATGATGGCCACGCCTTGCGGTGATTCCAGAACCTGACGTTCGTATACCGTTGGGCTCCGAGTTTGATTTCGGCAAACCGCCGAATGTGAAGGCAGCGTCGAGTTCTTGGCCAGCCTCAGCACCGGGCTTGACGATTCCGTCAGACTGAGAGGCTGGAATTAGCATCGGATCTGGGGAAGGTGGTGGAGCTTCTTCGTCTCCAGGTCGTTCGTCCTCGGAAATGGTGGCGTGCGGTCTAGGAAAGAATATAGACAGGTTCCTGGAGTGGAGGCGCGAATGTCGTCTGGTGTGACCAGGCGGAACGCGCCCATCGACATCCGCCACATGGATCTCGGGAGTACCAGCAGAAGGGAACGGATGCAATGGCACATGGGCGGGAAAAGAGGAAGCGAGCGGTGAAGGAACTGACGGGACAAATGGGCCAGAGGAGATTGATCTGGTACGAGAATGGGCGGCAGTGTTGTGTGTGACAAATGATGTACGGAAAGGAGAAGTTGGAGGAGATTGGAGACTGACACTTGGTGGTCGACGAGTGGGTATCCCCGTGCCAAGTGGTGGAAGTACGTTGGGCTTACTGCGCGCTGGAATACCAGGACCTAAAGGTGGGAGGGAGTGAGGGGCTGAGCGGACGCGGCTTCTTGGGGGAGAGGGAGGAATAGTGAGGTTCTGAACAGACATAGAGGGTTCCGCTGGGGTAAATCGACTGTCTTGGTCTACAACAGGATCGTCATTAAGAGATTCATTACTTGATTTGCGCCTGTGCATTGTAGACATGATGGTAGCCGGTTATGTCGGAAGTTCGGAACCAGAGTGTTAGTTTTGATGGCGACACGTAGCGCTATCAAACACGAATGGACCTGGGAAGCGGCCGAAGAAGAATGAGAAGCAGAATCCCAGACTGAAACACGTCCGTAAGTAACAAATGATTGTTCTGCATGCTGTAATGAGTCATTGATGAAAAAACCACGAAGCAGAGGTGTACTTACGCTTCCACGTACGCAGAGTCAGCCGTTCTGACTTAGGCGTTAGACCGGTCCCGACCTCAGAGTTTGACAGCTGCGATATCATCATTAGCTTTGCATTTCATTTTAACAACATAGCTTACGGTGCCTCCGTCAATTAAGAAAGGAATGGATACTGGCTGAATCGTGATCTGCTCTCGACGTGTCGGACAACACCAACCTTGAACTGGTGTGGCAACCGGACTCTAATTAGCACAGCCACACGACTATCCTAGTTTTGCAACTGAAACATTCCCCGGACGTATGTACGCGAGGACGTGGCGAGATTAGAATACCTTATCCAAGACCGAACCTTACTTGGTATTCCAAACATCAAAATAATGCCCATACACCCATGATGAATGATGGAACTGGTACTAAAATTGGCCGACTTGCTGGAAAGGTTTCTTAACTTACATAATACAAGCTGTTTCCTGGGTTGCCCAAAGTAATACGTGCCTATGCAAAATGCCCACCTCCCAGGACGTTCTCCGTACTTCTATCGAGACGCACAACGATACCTTTGAATCGTTGCTAAGGCTCATACCACCAAAATACTACTTGGTCAAGGAAGACGATGCGGACACTTCGGTGCGTTTTCGCGTCGGGAATAAATCTCGCGTTCGTCGGCCAACTTCGACTGTGTAGGTACCGAGCAGATACCAAAAACATAGCAAGAATCAAAAAGCACCCAAACAAGCGGTAAAAGAGGCGTCTAAGAAAGCCAGACGCGAAAAGGTGCGCTTTGCTGACGGTCCAGAAACGAAAATCGCCACCTCATAGCGCGTGCTGATTCGTCGCCTCAGCTCGATCCAGCAAATCAAAAATCGATCATAGATATCCAAAATGAAGCAGCATTCGAACAAGAACGCAACGCGCCTTCGCCATCAGGCGACGAAGACTCGGACGACGCTGACAACGATGCAATGGACGTCGACGGTTCAGGGGACGACTACCATCAAAACCCAACAGCGCTGGACATCAATGACGAGATGGTTCCAATGCCTCAGTCGGAAAGTGTGGCAGTTTTGAAGGAGAAGTTGCACGCGCGCATGGCAGCGCTTCGTCGTCCTGGCGCCCAGAACGACGAACCAGGGGATAGAGATGAACTACTCGAAGAACGTCGGAAGCAACGTGCAGCATTGCGGGAAAAGCGCAGAAAGGAGACGAGGGAGCGGAGAAAGGCTGAAGCCGAGAGCAAAAAGGACAAAGGGAAAACGAAAGAGAAAGAGAAAGAGTTGAAGAACAAACCTGTATCTACCAAGGTGTGTCCGTTTACTCCGAGCGAAATGTATCTGACTTCCTTCTTAGAATCAGTTGCTCGTAACAGACCTATCGGGGGCGTCTTCCTTGGGTCCCTCCGGTAATCATGATGGTCCCCTTACCAACGTTGCTTTCTCTGCTCTTGCTGGTTCAACAAACAAAAAGGCTGCTCGACTCAAGACTTCATCGAACCCTACACAGGCTCTTACACAACTCACCGCACGTAAGGAGAAGCTAGCGGCCCTTCCAGAAGAGAAACGGAAGACAGTGGAAGATCGAGAACGCTGGGTGAAAGCCGAAGCTCGTGTAGAGGGTGTCAAGGTCAAAGACAACGAAGGACAATTTAAGAAAGCGATCAAACGGAAGGAGAAGGAGAAAGTACGCAGTAAAAAGAAATGGTGAGTTTATGCTCCCGTTCACCGTGCTACGACGACTGATAACTTGGTCAGGGAGGAAAGGAAGGAACAGGTCGTTGCATCAATGGCCGCAAAACAAAAGAAGCGAACTGACAATATTGCCATGCGGAATGAGAGGCGAAATGAGAAAAGGAAAGGCGGAGGTGGCAAATCACGACCGGGATTTGAGGGCAAATCGTTTTCCAAGAACAAAGGGAAGGCATCGGGGAGAAAGAAATGAAAACATCCTCTTACCACTTCTTGAGATGATCTGAGTGCCTCCATAAAGTTGCGAGAGCCACCACAGGATCCCCAAAATAGCTCTGGGTTCACTACGGGAAACTAAAAACTCTGGTGACACTTTCAAACTTTGCAATTGGTCATTGGATATCAGCCTGAACTTGAAACATATATCACGAGGGTTCCGTAGTAGCACCGTAGAACATGCAGCGAGGGGCGATGCATTGATTAATGAGGTTCGAGTTTCTGAGCAATAAAGTGTTAGTGAATGGAATTATCATAAGCCCCTAGTCTTGGAGGTTGTAGTACCACATACTTGCCCTGGTTTGTTTGGTATGGGTTCTAACTTGATTCTTGATCAGCGACCACGATGACATTCAAAATACCAATCAAACATATTCTATCCAGTGACCAACTAGAAGACTTTCAAAACTCACAGACTCACGCCAACATTGTGACGTTCGTCGAACAACTGAACGAATCGGTTATCAATGTCAAGCTCACCGACGACGTCGAGGCCACTGTGCGTTTGCTTCGTTTTCATCTTGAAGTCAACGGTTGAAGCTGGTCATACTGCGCAAGAGTAGAGGATCGATCCTATCCTCAGTGTATTGGAGCAAGTTGAGAGTATCGCTGCGCAAACGCCTCCGATCGACAACAAGGCATCACGCTTCGGGAATCCCGCTTTCAGGACCTTCTATGACAAGGTAGAAAAGGTGAATCATTTGCTTAATTATCCTTCGAGTGCTTGAGACGACGACACAAATCTAGCAAGCACCTACCCTCCACGCCGAACTTGGCGTGCCTGAAGCTGCGGCCCCTGAACTGCAGGCATATTTCATCAACTCATGGGGTAACCGCGAACGCATCGATTATGGAAGTGGGATGGAACTCAATTTCCTATGCTGGCTGTGAGCTTCGCTGCCGTACTCTTTGCATATTTTATGTTCTCATTGGAGGCTCGTCTAGGTACTGCCTAAAACAACTCGGGGTGGTCGATGAACGGGATCATAAATCGCTCGTCATCCGCGTGTTCTGGCAGTTGGTACACATCATTATGTCTAATGCTCTATGCTTACCTTCATAAAGGTACGTACGGGTCATGCGAGTTCTCCAGTCAGCATACTGGCTTGAACCTGCGGGGTCTCATGGTGTATGGGGACTCGACGATTACCATTTTTTGCCGTTCTTGTTTGGTTCAGCGCAGTTGAGAACAAATGCTGGACCTACCACCAGACGTATTCTGGGGCACCCCTCACCCAAAGCGATTCACGTTCCTGACATCGTCGACGAACTTGCAAAGGATTACATGTACTTTGCTTGCATAAAATTCATCAATTCCGTGAGTATTTGATTATATTTCCCTTGACCAAACACGGACTCGCTGGCTGTTCAGATCAAGACAGCATCACTTCGATGGCATTCTCCGATGCTCGACGATATATCAGCTGTGCGTGATGGCTCCTCCCTTGCTACCACCCGATCAAATCCCGCTCACCCATCTTTTCGCAGGTAAAAACCTGGGACAAAGTTAACGCGGGCATGATCAAGATGTACAAAGCAGAAGTGCTTGGAAAACTCCCTGTCATTCAACACTTTCTGTTTGGCTCTATCCATCCTTACACCGGAAGATCCCTTCCAGCTTCTTCTGAGGGAACCGGGATACATCTTGATCACGTACATGAAGGATGGGGTGATTGTTGCGGCATACCTGTACCGAGTGCGTTCGCCGCTGCACAGGAGGAAGGGGGTCGAGCCCGGGTGATTGAAGGGCCAGGGATACGCCCTGTCCCATTTGACTGATAAGTTAAGAGCAGTCCGGGAGTTTTGATAGAGACCGTGGGCATTGTTTCCATCGAAGAATTGAAGACCAATTAGATCTTAGTCTGTTGCATCAGTGAAGTTGTGACCCGAGCACGAACGATCCATGGTTACAAAATTCCCTCAGGCCCTGAAGACGCTCGAAGAAATTTGCATACAACGCGTCAATTGAAATGCGTAGTACCTGCGCCTTTGAATGCTTGCTCGAATGCATCCCGCCTAAGTACACTCAACTCCCTCCTATATACCTCTCAAGATAGGCCTCAGGGTATGGGCTAGGGAGTATGAGGTCTTCGGGAGGTCCAACGAAGTTAACCACTGATGCTCAGGAATCGACTCACATTGCCAGTACTCTCTTCCTATGCCTTCGTGAGTGGTCGGGGATATAAGAGTACTCCCGAACGAACAGATACAATGTATAAATCATACTTTAAAAAAAATACACCATATCAAAGGGATCTTAGATATCGGCACCAGTGCATTACATCAATCAGAGAATCAAAGCGTCGGAAAGTTGTCACAAGTGTATCCGGATTTCGGTCCAATGCGCCAGCGCATGGAAGAGATGATCAGGGAAACAGGGATAGACGGATGGTGAGGCGTCATCTGATATATGGGCAAACGGAAACTCGTTGCTGTATTTCACCATCCAAACACTCTAGATACAGACGACGGATCAGTCACCGAGATCGCTCAGGGGTGTAAAAAAACTTACTCCTCGTGGAGTTCGACTCCACCCACGGCTCTCTTAAGTTTCGGATCAAAGCACCTCACAGTCTCGCTAACGCTCCCGGCGAGAGAGACAGGGCCACAAACACCAACGAACACGCCGCTGCAGCTACCACCATTGAGCATGGAATTGACGAGGCCGTCAAGGTGTTTGGTAAGCTTGGGGCGTCCGGGGACGAAGGTGATACCTGGAGGGAGGTACATCCCATCAAATGATTTCGTGGCTGCGCGGGTGTAGAATACTGAAAAGCGCAGGCGAGCGGTAGTGCACTGAGAAATGAGAGCCGTGAAAAGAGGGATTATGGGGGTCAAAGAAGCTAAATAGCTTCAATGAGCACTGTGCAAGGGAAGGAAGAAGGAAGACAAACGAACCAGGGTCAGCGATACACCAGATAATGTTTATATCCCTGACATTGCTAGAATTGCCGGACTGGACGAGATCTTGAACTACGGATAGCGCAAACGTCACACCGCTTCCGCCGACAACAAGCATGGCTCCGGAGTAGCTTGGGATGACAGTGTTACCGACACCACCTGTAGACAGTTCAGTCCGGATGTGGAACACGCGGAACTCATGGGTGCATACCATACGGTCCTTCGACCATCACCTTGATACTTCTGCCAAGCTCTTGGCCCCGCTCGCCATACACTGATGTATTGGCTATCTCGTACATCTTAGTCGTCCAGCTCCCAGCTTTCTTGCACAGTAAAACTAGGCCCTCCTCCGTCTTGCTGATGCTGGCGATCGTGAACGGGTGTACTTCAGTCATACCCCAAAGACCCATGGCGGTAGAGAGCACGCGTAGACGAATGTGCTGTCCAGCACGCCATCCAGCATTAATAGAGGGCATCTCGACCCGAGTAAGTCCTAGTTCGGGGATTGGCCGAAGTATAGCGGTTGTGATGCGAGTTTTGACCGCACGAACAAGGTGGTCAAGACCGTAGAAAACGCAAGCCACAATTACATAGGGAATACAAACAGCACGGTGGTAGCAAACCTGCAATGACAGCCCTGTCAGAAATGCTCTGAATCTAGCACAGGGGAAAGGGACACGTAGCGACGAAGAATGTAAGAAACACACTCACGGAGAACAAAAGCACGATCAATCCCACAACATGTGTGGCGAAGAAAAAGTTGTAGGATTTCGATCGCACAAATTGCATAGAAAAAATGCCCAGCATGTCAACGCACACCAGGGCAACGAGACCCCACATAACGTATGGCTCCGAGATGTTCTTTGAGAGACTACCGGCAATGCTCCATTCATAAACTGCGAGGAAAAGACAGTCAAACACCCCATACACAAGGCCACACTACGAGACCAGAGACGCACTGTAGCCAATAACATGAACGTTGGCAGCAAGGACTGCAAAGAACCCAGCGAGGCGATGAAGGTAATTGAGCTAAATGGATAAATCAGAAAATTTGGTCTGTGTTGCATGGCCCGAAACAGACCTTTTCATACCCGACACCAACGAGCATGCCAATCACATTGTTCTTTGTGGCAAGGATATAAATGAAAGGCAGCTGAGAAGTGCTGACCCAGCCACTACGGCCAAAGTCGATAAACGGGCTAGACTGATAAAGCCCAGCATATAAGATAACAACACTGTATCCCGTCATTAAAAGGACCTGTCCGAGAGAATAATTTTCATGCACACGACTGTGCAACAAAGTCGCTACAGGATGTAGCAAGGAAGAAAGCATTGGCATGTGCCTTGTCTGTTGTATTGAAGCAGGTGCCACAACGGTCAAGGGACGGGGAGGGAGTGCTTTCTCATCGAGTGTTGATGGAGAAGCAGTATATGGAATACTCTGCGAATGCATTGCTTCAGTGCTGCCACCGTCGAGGTCAAGCACGGGCTTCAGAGGGTCGGAATGTAGACAAATGGAATTGGTGGTCAGATTGATAGATGGTTTGCGCGTCAGCGTGATTGAATGAAGGAGGTGGCCTTGAAGCCATTCGGAGCGACGGGCAAAACGCGCAATTGCTCTTGGGGTGTTGAATAAGGCGAAGACGAGGATAACGATCAAGAGGAAAATGTCTATATGATACACAAGGGAACTGGGATCGACGACGGGTCCTTTGGACGACGCTGCAGCAGACCTGGCTGAGACAGTGGGCATCGTAAAAGACTGACCTAGAAAGGAGGGCTAGTCCACACCAGCGGACGGGTTGGGAGCACGTAACAGCAGACGGAGGGAGAATGGAAATGTAAGGCTACCAGTAGCCTCCTGGCCTCCTCACCTATAGGTAAGCGAAGAGAACGGCGAATAGGAAAAGGGCTGCGGACTCAGGGTCTCAATAATGCAGTCCTTTAATGAACTATTTAAATGAAGTTGCCATGGTCATCATACCTACACAAACACATTGATGATATGATCGGAAGAAGTTTCAATGGCTGCGTTTGTACTTCCCAAAATATCCGAGAACGGACAAAAGCGACACGTTACTTATCTGGTACAAACAATGAACCCACAGTGGCCATGCTCTATGGAGCAGGGCCTGACAATGGAGCGCGGGAACAATGGGCTAGGAATCATTTCGGCTCATGGGGAACCACATTTGCTAGTACTTACTATCGCTGGCGAGCTTCCACTGCTAGGTTGGTCTTGATTAACATCGATGTCCATCTCTTGATGGATCAGCACCGTGTTGGAGTAAGAAAAGAATTATATTCATACAGGTGAACGGACATCTGGGGCTGGGTATTGGAGCAAATCCGAAATTCGTCAAGCATCCGAGCGTACCGGCATAGTTACGCCATGCGTGCGAATCGCACGTGGACCGGACAACAAGAACTTGCTGTAAGAAGGTGGATCGTGTGGCTACGGTACCACAGGCCAAGACAAGGATAATTCCAAGTTCTACTAGCACCATGCAACTGCCCTCCGCGTACTGTATACCGTTTGTTTCCGACCAGAAATTTGGAGTATATTAATAGATTGGTGCGTTCAATAGTACAAATTAGTGCAGGCACGGTAACACGCGTCTGGACTGATACGAAGCTGCTTTTTCAATGATCGAGGCGGACTAGGGTGGACGCCATGCACGTCGCCAACGGCCAACCACTCACCCTCTCAACGTTGAATGATTGGGAATCAATTCAATAGTTATCAACAACTATTCGGCTTCCAAGTCGACTTGAAGAATCTGAACTAAGCTGGCCACTGCAAGTTTTTGACTCTTGGTGAGGTATGCAGACTTTTTTTCGAGAACAGAAGCCATGATCCGCAACGGTTCAGTATAATGCACATTTTGTTGACTATCATGGCTAACATCGTCGACGAGCATACACCAGACCATCTGCGGGTCGTTCATTGGTGGAACCTTTGTAACTGTCAGCGATGTTTCCGAATTTCCCGTCGTTGTGAGACGTTGTAAGTCGTTCACAGGAAGTGATCAGATTGGCGCTGTATTGCACTGATAAACATCAATAGTTTCATATAACTTTTGGTTGGGGACAACATAAGCTTGAACACGGCATCGAACACGCTACTCCATTTACGAGCAATTGGTTTTCCGTGATCAGGGAATGTCGAGGGTTGTGCTGCGCAGGAGTCCCATTTTTATCATATTCAAAGAGTCAATGATAACTGAGTCCTGGCAGCTGATTTCCGTCGCCTTACCTCTGTTTGCTTCGGTAAATAGTAGGTATCCCATCACCATAGCACTTTCATCGCAGTCTACGTACCCCCAGTGACTGCCTCTTCTGGTTGACGCTCACATTCAGGCTACAAGAATACCGATATTCCTATGGGCCGCGACTGAGTGTCCTTAGCTTCCCCTGTTTCGCAAGTCTAGAGGAGCCTGAGTTCGTCGGTCGGCCATCTGTGACAATTCCCAACTGACTTTCCAAGTGAGGTGTTTTTTTTTTTTTTGTGGATCTCCGACATCCAAAACTAGACGCAAATCAATCGGTTTGCAGGTATGATTCGACAGTCAAACTTTCCGAGGGCTTTCTTGACGACGACATCATTGGTAGACGTATTATCAACCATACCTCGGTTGATTCTGGGTCATAGGTTTATGTAGGGCTTCTTCACAGCCCTCGGAAGCATGATGATTGTGATGTACCGACCCACACGACAACGGGGAATCAAGTTAATATCTATTGGGCCTAGCAGTCGCAAGGCCGATATGTAGGTGCCTGGTCGATGCCATCTCCGGATGGCTCACCAGCTACGATTATTCCGGCACATCCCGTAGGATGGGATGGGACCGCAGCCTGTTGGGACCCTGCTATCAAGGAGCTCTGATCGTTTATAATTCCTGCAATCCAACTTCACTACGAACTCATAGTATTTTCGCCATTTTCGTACTGGGTATAACCATCCACACTGACTCGTTCTTCTTTCGATGAAACTAGTGTACACATTCGCCTCGCTCAACAACCAACAAGTAGCGCAGAATGCCTAGTATGCGAAACACGGTCATCAGTTTGACGAACGAGGGGCAATAGGAGCGATGCTCACTCATTGAAAGAGGATGTCGGCCTGGAGGTTGTTGCCCTCAGCGACCCTGTAGTTGACCTCAATTTTCGTTCCGACAGTGCTCGTGACGCTGTACTCGGACAGCTGTTTCTCCCTCATAAAGTCCCGTCCCCCATTGTTGTAGTACTGTCCGTTGATCACGAGAGCCGTCTCGTTGGTCGCAAGTCCAGTGACGACGTCGCACCAACGCTTGTAGTTGTGCACGCCAACAGCGACGGTGATAAGCTCGCCCTTGTCCGACTTGAAGCGAAGGACGCCAGACGTGCCACTGCCACCCATGGTGAGGGTGAGGGCGCCGTCGGCCTCGGACCAAGTGCAACCGTTGGCATAGTTCCAGCAAGTCTGCTCAACGATGTGGAAGAACCCACGAGCGGGGTTGGACTGATAGACACGAAGGTTAATGCTGTAAGACATGGTTATGCCTGAATATATGCTTCAGTACAGTCGTGGTGTAAGAAGAGAAGAAGAGACAGACTTGTTTAGCTGGTGCTTTTCTGTGAGACCTATTCGAGGTGGATGATGGTCGAGGACAGCTAGGGGGGCTTATATACCGTTGCGGCATCCGGAATGGGATTGCCTGACCATAACGCTGACCTGCCTTGCCTTGAGCTGTCGCTGATCGAGCTCAGAATTTGGGGCTGTAGTCTGACGTTCATCTCCGTTGTTCTACATTCCCTGACAGAAGAAGACAATGACTCGGTCAGATGTCGCCGCTACAGATCGTCGGTGGTCGAGCTCGGAATGTGGGGTTGTAATCTGACATTCATCTCCGTTTTTCTGAGTCAAGGTGGAGATGACGGAAGGCTCGCCGGGGCATAAGACCTGCTGCCGCCCACTGACATACATGGCAAACCGAATACGAAAATTAAGTGGCTTGATCCTATGACAGCGCTGGCCGTCCGATGTTTGACGAACCGAATATGAAGCATTCATTCGCGCCTGGTCTGAAAGGGGGGTATTCGATGTTTCTTGTGGGTACCAGTACCCCACAAGATTGTCGTCCGGGCTGGGCCAAAACCATCAAGACGATGCCATTGATCACTGTCTAACGCTGGGTGATGACTCAATTAGACCCACCTCGAAGGGCTCACGATTCCGACGTATAGCGCTTTGTTTTGGTCTGGCAGGCAACCTGTAAGTGTCGACTTGTTGCTTCTAGACTCCGAGTGCCAAAGCTAGTGTTTCCTAGTAGATCTGGTGACCAGACTAAGTGTTTCCGCGGGGCCAGTCGTTGTGTCTTGTTTGCAAGTGTGCCACCAGCCATCCGATGTCGAGTGAACTCTTAGACCGTAGTCGTCTCAAAAAAATTTCGACATTCGGAGATCCTTTCGAGATCCTTTGGGGTAGAGGGTTATAATGCGACCGCCGACACTACCTATCGGTAGTGTTTGAAAGTTGAAACACATAGCAACTCAGCTCAGGAGACCATTATTAACAACTAAATTTTTTCTACGGTCTGCGTTCCTGCACCCCGCATCGCGACTTGATTAGTTTTCAGATTCTTCTGATCAGATCAAGAGTCTCATTCACCCGTGCCTGAGACTCATCTATAGATTGTTACTACCGCACTATCCTAGCGTCTTACGAAATAGCCATGCTGTTGATTGCGCTCTTTCCCTTGGGCTCACTTGTGAACGTTACACGAATAACTGTGCTGGATTTCTCGCAGCTTCAGCTCTTAAACTTGCAAACGATTGCTTTGCTATGGCGTAAGTGGCCGCCGTACCAATGGCGGAAGATCCAGTCATGCACTCTGACTCGAGATGAGCGTAAATGCGCTCTGTTCCCCCACCTTCTCCGTTCTTCCGTTCCGTAAGTCCACAGGCTAATAGTCTAGGCTCGACGTCAACCTTCATTGAGCCCAGCCAAACTTCAGCCCCTGGGCTGTGCTAATGTGACTTCACAGACTGGAGCACATGATGCATGACGGCCAAATAACATCGCACCACATCCCGGAATGAATGCTTACTCATCGACTAAGGAACAGTGGTGGAGGAGGTTCAGGCGTAAGCAATCTCAGAAAGGCTAACCTCCCATATCTCTCTCTTCCCCTCTAATTCCTTGGTCCGAGTCACCCATTTCCAGCGGGGGTCCAGGCCAGTCTTGGTCTCAATATGATCGTCGTGATACCCTGAGCCACCTTTGCGGGAAACCTGCGGCCACTGGCGTGTCAGGTGGTCACTTCACTCTTGCGCAACTCTCGTAAACTGGGGATGGATCGATCTCGCTGACCGGAAGTGAGAATTTGCGTCAATAAACACCGCTGTAACCCTCTTGTTGACAACGCTTTCAGTTGTCACAACGCAGTTAACAAGATTGAAGAATGACCTAAACGTCGGACAAAACGGAATCCAGGCTACTCTAGAGCAAACTAGAGTAGGCCTGGCGCACTCTGGAGTGTTCCATATGCCGTTTTGTCCAACATTTAGCCAACCAGCATTGGATCAATGCGTCGTTCAGGCTACAAGGATACCGAGTGTCCTTAGCTTCCGGATAGATTGCCTACGATGGTGATATTCGAGCTGACTTGTTTCTCGAGTTTAGAGGAGTACTCTCTCCAACACCTGAAGTCGTCGGTCGGCAATCCGTAACAATTCCCAGCCGACTTTCCAAGGGAGGTATTCTGTGGATCACCGACATCCGAAACTACTAAACGCAAATCACTCGGTTTGATTCCACGGTCAATATAGAGAAAATTTCCGTAGCCTTTCATGACGACATGATTGTTGGTAGAGTTATTACCAATCATGCCTCGATTGATTCTGGTGCACAGTTCCCGACCATCGGAATCATGATAGTGAATGTAATGTACGACCTACACGACAAAAGATGACCAGATTAATATCTATTGGGCCTAGGAGGCGCGGGGCTGATATGTAGGTGCCTGGTCGGTGCCATCTCCTACGGGTCTGCTAAATTCGGATACCTAATGCTCCATTCCTATTCATAACTGTAAGCGACGCGTCTCGAATCAGATACGCACAACCCTCCAAACCCAATAGCTACGATTATTCCGGCACGTCCCGTGATCATGGTGGGATGGGACGGGGCCGCAGCGTGTTGCGACCCTGCCGTCAAGGAGCAGAGTCTAGTCGTTCATAGTTCCCGCGGTCTAACTTCACTACGAACTCATAGGATTTTTCGCCATTTTCCTACTGGATACAATCATCCATACCAAGATCCATATTGACTCATTCTTCCCTCGATGAAACTACTGTACACATTCGTTCAACAAGTAACAAGTGGCGCAGAACGCCTAGTATGCGAAACACGGTCATCAGTTTGACGAGCGAGGGTCGATAGGAGTGATGCTCACTTAAGCAATGATGACGTCGGCCTGGAGGTTATTGCCCTCAGCGACCGTGTAGTTGACTGCGATTTTAG